>JBBPMY010000238.1:0-23109 GCA_038090615.1 Phylloporus gajari | reverse complement strand
TGAGCTCGACCCACACTCTGACCTGGCCGAGTCGATTTCAACGACTGCTTCCCCTGTCACTGACCGGCCAGATCGATACGCTCGACCCACACTCTGATCTGGCCGAGTCGATTCCAACGGCTCCCTCCCCTATTACCGACTGGCCAGATCGATGAGCTCGACTCATACTCTGATCTGGCCGAGTCAATTCCAACGGCTCCCTCCCCTATTACCGACCGGCCAAATCGATGAGCTCGACTCATACTCTGATCTGGCCGAGTTGATTCCGACGACTGCCTCCCCTGTCACTGACCGGCCAGATCGATGAGCTCGACTCACACTCTGACCTGGCCGAGTCGATTCCAACGGCTCCCTCCCCTATCACCGACCGGCCAGATCGATGAGCTCGACTCACACTCTGACCTGGCCGAGTCGATTCCAACGACTGCCTCCCCTGTCACTGACCGGCCAGATCAATGAGCTCAACTCACACTCTGACCTAGCCGAGTCGATTCCAACGACTGCCTCTCCTGTCACTGACCGGCCAGATCGATGAGCTCGACCCATACTCTTACCTGGCCGAGTCGATTCCAACGGCTGCCTCCCCTATTACCGACCGGCCAGATTGATAAGCTCGACTCACACTCTGATCTGGCCGAGTCGATTCCAACGACTGCCTCCCCTGTCACTGACCAGCCAGATCAATGAGCGTGACTCATACTCTATCTTGGCCAAATAGATTCCAACAACTGCCTCTGATCTTACTGACCGGCCTGATCGAAGGGCTCAGCATGCGACATAACTCGGCCAAGTAGATGCCTGCGACAACCATAGATCTTATGGACCGGCCGGATTGATAACCTCGACTCACACTTTAACCCGGCCAACTTGACGCCAACGATCGTCTCCGACCCCATCTACCGGCTGGATCGAAGGGCTTGGCTCACACCATAACTCGGCCTCGTAATTGTCAGCTAAGACCGTGAAATCTCACTAACCGGCCGGGTTGATGAACTCGACCTACACTCTAATCTGGCCGAATAGACGCGAATGACTGTGCCCAATCTTGCTGATCGGCTGAATTGAGGAGCTTGACTTATGCTTGAATCTCGGCCACATAGATGCCAGCACCTGGCACTGATTCCACCGACCGGCTGAATTGATCAGCACGACTTTCACGCTAACCCGGCCAAGTGGATGTCAGCGACTGCTTTCGATCACACTAACCAGCCGAATTGGTAAGTTCAACTGGAGATCTAATTCGGCCAAGTAGACGCCAACGGCTGGCAGAGAACTTCCTCACTGGCCTGATCGATGAGCTCAACTCGCGCTCCATTGCCCTCCCAACTCGGCCCAGTCATTGGAAATGTGCTGCACCACAAATCGGCCAATATGAAGCTAACGATCCACGTCCACTTCCAACTCGGCCCTGTTGATAAAGACATTGCAACCTACTCTTCGGCCACATGGATTCCATACACTACGCTCACTACCTACCAGCTCGGCCACTTTGATAATCAATCATAAACTCTCCCTCGGCCATATTGGCTTAGACTACCTGCGCTCACCCTAGCAGCTCAGCCCCATCAAAAAATGCTTCGGACACTACCACACGGCTCTATAGACATTAACATCCTACCTTTGCCTCCTAAATACGGCCAGATCGATAAACATGTTTTACTTCGCCCCTTGGCCCTGTCGATTGATATGTAATACAATCTCTCCCTCTAACTCGGCCTAGTTGATGCAGGCCTCTCTCACGCCAACTCGGCCTTGTCACCCATCGTGTATTCTTGCACTCACTCACGCCCAGCCCCATCGACTCTGGCTTTTTGAGGCGCAAGTATACAAAGTCGGCCTGGATGCTTCCCTCAGCTCAATAGTCACCTCGGCCATATCTGTTATCTCGCATATTTGGCTGACTCAGCCAAACCTTTGCTGCTCCGCTTCTAATGGCATAAATGCAAGCAGGCTCATAGATGGGATCAACCAAAACTAACTACATGGGCTCGAGCATTATATGCTATTGGCTACTATTGTTCCATCTTTATGGAATTACTATACACAAGTACAAACAGCATGTACTGTATATAAGGAGGAGCTCCTCATAGTCGCTCCTCTAACTAGAACCAATACCACCCCTTTCCTCTAGTTCTCATATCCAGTACTACAGGGTTTATCCCTTATACTGAGATCATCCTAGACTACTGAGGTCACTCCCCTCTATCATCTATAGGGTCACTCCCTCCAGTAGTTACCACCACCCTTTGGCTATCTGTTATCTTTGTACCACCATGACTTCCCTGGTGAGTATTCCCACCAGAGATCCTGTGACTTTCTTCCTCTGCACATGAGTGTAATATGAGCCTACACTCATTGGTGGTGCTGACAATCGGAGTCGTACTTTGATAGGTTATGAGCCCCGAAATAGGCCTAACCCCTAGCACCCGGATCATTGAGCTGCGCTCTGATCTAGATCGGGCAATAATGGGCTTCGTACCCTAGCCCAGATTAGTCACTGATCTCCAGCCTGTACCTGAGCCTGGCGTCTACTAGTCTGCCACCTCACATAGGTACAATAGGCTTTGGTCATAGATAGCAGATTGCTGGATCTAATCCACAATCAAAAGTGCTACCGGTCTTAAGGACCAAGACACACCGCTACCTAGTAGTGAGACAGTGAGAGAGCTACTCTTTAGAGACATAGTCTCTTTTTTCTAGACTTAGTCTAAGACTTATACTGACAAAACCCTATGACCTAATAGGTGTTTTTTGCAGTAAGTAGCAGCTTTACTGCCCGCACCTTGCATCCGCTCCTAGCCTCTAAGAGAGCTAGAGAACCTGCTATCGCAGAGACCCAACCTTACCTACGGTAAGAGACAGTCTATTTACCAAAGACACTCTTTAATGTGTCCTTAGAGACTTAATTGACCCTTGATCAAGTCCAATTCCCTTGAAACTCAAGGAGAACCCTTCCACCTACCGGTGAGACTTACCCTTGATTAACCAAGGAGACTTAGCTGACTTACATGTCAGTTATATCCCTTATCCGGCCACTCCATCCTCATGGACGCACCCATTGCCTCTACCTCCTCTTCCTCCTCCTCCATTGCCTCTTCCTCGAACAATGTGGCTGCTCGCCTGTCGACTCCAGCTGCATCTACTAGAGGATCAAGACGTTCTACAAGTGCACGCACGCATGTGCCAGTACCTAAGAGAAAGGCTAGCCGCCATGTCTCTGATGCATCTCGCCTAGTCTCTAGGGCTGAGACACCTCGCGGGAGAACTCCTACTCCTGCTGAGATGAACCAGGACTTGGCACCGCCAGCCTGGTTGTTCGGGGAACCTCCTACCCTTGAACAGCATCATTCGGTACCGGCAGAGTCGTCTGAGAACAACTTAAGGGATCTCACCAACCTTGGCGGGCTACGATATGAGGCAGCCTACCAACCTGCCCTCATTCGCTCCCTTACTGGACATGAAGTCCAGATCATGCCATGGGACCATAGCTCCCTATGCCGCGCAAGAACGCATCAAGAAGGACCTACCCTTCGCATACCCTATCTAGAGGATGACGGCACGCAACGCATTGCCAATATTTTCACAGCCCCCGCTCTCCGTCCTCTTCAGACGGAAGATGTCAACGTTGAGATCGCTCCCCACCGCCTGCAAACATACAGGCTGGCACCAACGTTTCCACAGCACCAGATCGAGATTCCACTCGAGGATGTCCCTAGATCCTCGTGAATGGTCTTCCCATTCCGCATACAGACATGCGAGACAAGTGGAGCTCATCCCATTTGCTCTCTTGCATACTGGGATGAAACCATAGGTCAAGCTTATGAAGGCACTGGATGGGCTTTCCCCTCATCCACCTATGAGGACCACCGATCTTTTGTGGTGCATGACCAGGGCTGGGAAATTTTCCGAAAGGATCTTTTTCCTCCTTCTTGGGCCAATATATATTTGGCTAAAAGTAAGTCGCCCAATGTTGTCTTTGAAGACGGCAACTGGCTTTCTGAGGCTGACGGAGGATGGAACTGCGGTGAACCCGCTGAGGAATATGGTAAGAGAGTAGGGATGGATGTCAGGAAGTTCAATGAGCTTTTTGACAAGAAACTCAGGCTTGAGCTGAAAAGAGCTCATCCTGAGATCTGGAGGCGATCCAATCACATCCAGAAACTGATCCATGAAGCTGTAGGTACTAATGCAGAAGACGATATCTATTCTGCACTCGCTTCATCAGTAGGCACCCCAGCTGGCAATCACCGAGCTGAACTTCTCTCTAGAGCTGTACGCCTAGGTAAGAGAAGAGCCGCTGAAGAAGGTGAGCAGAATCGCCGCAATAGGCAGCAATTCTAGGTACCTTACCGACTTCCTTACCTTTCTTTATCCTCTTTGGCCATTTACCATTTCTCTATGGACTTTTATTTAGAAGTTTTGCTTTTCTTGAACTTGTATTTTTTGCAAGTGTCTATCTATCCTAATGGATGATGAGACAATATTTATTTACACTTGTACCACCCAAGAAATTGTTATTCGATTTTCTTGAGACAAATACCAAGAGTTTTAAACTCTTGAGATACTTTGCCAGAGACTATAAGTCTTTGAGACCAAACCAACCAAGAGACCCAACATCTCTTGAGACCAACCAACCAAGAAATTGACTTAAGATTATCTTGAGAATTAATACTTACAAGTTCACTTCTTCTAAATTGGCCACACTTATGAGGATTAAGAAATTGCTTCAGGATCAAGGATAACTCCTTGGAATTGGGATATACCGCATTTCATTGCGAGATTTACCAGTCATAATCTGACTGAGATTGGACTAACATTACCATCAAAAGAGTTTGCATGGTACTCCTGTATAGTCCATACAGGAGAGATCATGAGAAACACTTTGGGTCTTGAAGTTTCCATGCTCTCCTGCATAACCCATGCAGAAGACCAAGGTAATTTTTTGGGTCAACTAAGATTCTATGCTTTCTGTCACAGAAATGCGATGAAAATCATTGAATCAAGCGGATGCAGAATCCTTTATACTGGTGAAACTCCATCAATGATGATTTTGTTTGCTAAAAAACATTTTTGCTTTGCAGATCACATCCTATGGCTGCTATTACAGTTCCAATTGACCTTGGAAGAAATGAACTCACCACAGTCAGTGTACCCCTTCTAGTTGGTTCATCCAACTATTCCCTATGGAGCTCTAAGCTTCGTCTTGTTCTTAAATCCCTCTCCGTTTGGAGTTGGATTAATGGAACTACCACTTGGAATAATGTTTCCTATGGAAACAAAATCAAGTGGATATATATGGATTTTCAAGTGCAGGATCTTATCCTTAACACTATCCACAAATCCTACCATTGTTTTGCACAATATGTCTACAATGGTCGAGTTGTTAAATCCTCAACTGCAAAAGCACTTTGGGAGAAACTTAGGTCACTTTTTGGACCAAGTTTATTCAGACATCAATGTCTGTTTCAACAACTCACCAGGATCACCATTGATCCTAGAACAGCTTTACAAGACATTGGACATATTCTTTTCTTGTTTAACCATTCTGGTTATCATTTTTCAGAAGCTTTCATTGCCATGTTTCTTTTGAAACGTTGTCCTGCAGAGATGTATCATTTCTGCTCAGAGGTAATTGCTACCTCTAGACCTGCAAAATTGAAGGTACATCATGTATCTCAACTAATATGTGCAGAGGCTTCCAATATTCTATTGAGACGTTTCACTACTGCCTGCTTAAATGCAGAGATAACAGTGGCTAATGAAGTTGTCCATAATCCAGACTTTGAGTTCTACTCAGAACCAACCATCAGGGAGTCAATCCCAGATGAGCCCAACTTCCTTTCAGGAAGATAATCAAAGTCATTTGGACATAAGCTCTGAACAAGAAAAAGACAAATCAAATATAACCTTGAACGAAGCAACCTCCATAGTTAATCAACATTGGAGAGAAGACAATGGCCCTTGGCCATTAGCTCCAGAGTCAGTCAACCTTGTTGATGAAACTGACTTAGAAAATGTCAATTTTGACATGTGGGAAGAAGGAACCATAGACACACCAATAAGTGTGGTTGAAAATTTTTGTCCTTCTACTCCTTCCTTTCTTTTCAGCCCAACTTGGCTTGAGCTGGAGAGTGAACTTCTCAATAACCGATTAAAAACAATCGAGATCGAGAACTGATTGCATTCATTAGCAATTGAGATAAACCTGAACTCTCAATTCAGAGATAACCAGGTAGAGATACCTGAGAATAATTGAGAAAGAGAAAGGAAAGGGACTAAACCTTACTCTTCCATTTAAACAGTCATTTACTTACCATCTTTCCTATTCCATTTGGACTAGAGATTTAAGATGAGACTTGGAACTTTCATGTTTGCTTGTACCTATCCCTTCCTATATCATACAATGAGTGCATTACAGTAGTACTGCAACGCGCACTTCGAATGAAATAGAGAACATTCTACCTTTTAAAAGAAAGAGATTTTAACCATTCACTCAACTGAATGAGAATTAAAAGGATAGAGAACTGTGATTCATCCTTCTCACCGAAGAGACAAGCAACATTTGCAGCAGAAATACTAGGATGATTGATCACAAATCAGCATTACAATCATCATTTCCTCTGTTAGAGAGACACAACAATGTGTGCTGATGTTGGCTTCGATGTTCACATCACCACTTATTGAAGAATCTGCCAATGCAGAATGAAGGACTACTTTATCCTTCTATTTGAATAGGATTTTTAGGTGTGCACATCCTTACACTAAACAAACACTTCTTCTTTGGCACTTTTATTACTAAGATTAATTTCTTAAGACACTAGGATTCATTTCCTAAGACCACCAGATCTAGTATCTGGAACATTAGAGGTTGTGGCTAGAACTGGGCTTCGCCTCTTCTGCCACTTGACACCTTCCTGGGTTTACACTGCAGCTGGTCCTCTGATCCCTTCAGTTTAACCTAGAGAATCAATGAAACTTTTCGTCAGTAGCTGCCTGAAGACTGCTATGCCCTAGTAAGGAGCACTGACTGAGAGTTTCTTACCTCTTGTGTGGCTTTGACAAGTCTTGTAGGACTTGACTCTATGCATATTCATATGCACCTTGGGTAACCTTCCCAAATATTCTTCACCACTGCCCTTGTCACTCAGTGATGAAGGAGACCTTGTACCCCAGCGGAAAGAATATCCATCTGCACTGTCCTAGTCGTTGGTGTTGGGATCAGCTCCCATCACTTACATCCGCTCACAACTCTGCAATAGGTGTTGTTGACGAGACGACAGAAACACCTTGTTCCTCCTTAGGAGGGACATTCGTCATCCTTACTGGCTCAGCAAAACCAGTATCTGGAAGACAAACATTACAGTGCATCCTTTTAGGTTTTGAAGCTGAGCGATCTTCGCGATCTCGCTCTCCAACCAGCCCCATGCTGCTCCACACCCCAGTGACTGCCAACAGGCAGAGAGCACAAGACCCACTACCTAAGCTGGTTCTTTTAGCATGCCACACTCTTTTCTTCTTGCATGGAAGTTTGGTTGTCCTTTTGCTGGTCATCAGGATTTCCTCTTGTGTTTTTTCACTCCTTGTTTGGAATGAGGAGGGATTAGAATGCGCATATTCTGTGCATCATGACATTCCCTCACAACTCATTTTTGCTAAAACACCAGTGTCATTACTGAGACCAACCACCATTCCATCCATTCAAACACACTTCCAATCTCTGATTGAGACTTCTTACCCTGTTATATGCTGTGGTAGCTCCCAGTCATTAACAAGACAACCATGCATTGAATGAGAGTAAGCATTCTTCCAGATCTGCTACGTCACTGTCTACCCCTGGTAAGGCTTGGCCTTTCTGCCACCCATATCAGGGACCACAGACAGAGTATCTGAGACGCTTCATTAATCGTTCTGTGTTAGCTATAGCAATGCCTTCACATCCAAGTTCATATGTCATTTAGGCCAGACGTTTGTCTCCCAATCTGACAGAACGAAAGGACATAACGGAACAGACCTAATTAAGAGACAAAGGTTATTAAAACCCAAGTCTGCCAGTCCTATAATGCTTTCTCCCACACAGTTCCAGAAGTCAAATATAAACCTACCACTATTCCCTTATGACTGTTCTGAACCAGGAACTCAGAACAAGAATTCTTCTAATCGACACTACCACTCCAGGTTCCTCTTGAACCTGATGATCCTCATTACCTCTTGAGAAGTGAACAAGAGAGACACCTCCCTAGTCAGGAGAGAATGCTCTTTCATTTCCATTTAGGAATCACATAGCTAAGTCTAATAACCTGACTTACTTCGACTGACATCACCTCATTCATATGAGAGAACTAATCGTATTGGCCTATGGTTATTGTAAGTCCAATACAGATAAATTCTTGTCGAATGGCTTGCATGAGAACCACCCTTGTATTGCACTTGGGAGATGGTCATACTCATCTATAAGTCCATGACACTATGTCATGTCTGACACTATATCGTGTCACTATTCAGGAGGAGTTACACTCCTTAAAGACATTGCTAGATTCCTAAATCACACAGTTCCATCCAATCCTTAACTGATTTGAGACATGCTCGTCATGTTAAAGGAACAAAAAGTGATAAATGGAAATAGACTTTAATTTTATAGGATCAAAGTCGAGCTACAAGAAGATTCTAGTCAAAAGAAACCACTTATACCTCTTGGTTTCTGGAATAGCTCCTTGACTTCCAAGGAAGTCAGACTTTCAACAAAGTCACTCATCACCTTTCAAACAGGAAGTTACAGACAGCAATACTGTCTTCCTGAGACGAAGAAAAGGAAAGTGCTCAAAAGCACTTGGGTCAGGAATAACAAAAGGTTTATTTGGTAGAACGAACCTATGGAATGGTTCAGATGTAGCATGGAAAGCTACATGAAGTTTTAAGCTGGCCTTCAGAGCAAAACAGCTTACCCTCTTATTTCTCTGATTTTCTTTGATGACTACCTAATCTTTATTCTTTAAAGATTCTAACTTTTCACTCTTGGTAGCATCACCCTTTTATCAGAAGACATTAATAGCCATATTTGCTCAACCTTTAGGCGAGTTTCCTTTCGCCTTTAACATTACTAATAATGTTTCTTGAGCTGGAGCACTCATACTTCCTCCACCATGAACGAAGTTCATGAGAAATAAATCACTAAATGATTTATGGAACAACCATGATCTAATTCATGAGAATACCACATCTGTGAGATAAAGCCTTTCCTACAAGGCTTAAAGGATTTCCTGTCCTAATTCCTATTGGATTTAATCCAATAGAGATGTCTACAGCTCAAACAAGCTGATGATCACTCAATAATGTTCAAATAGTTCCTCACCATATATCATGACTTCAAAATCATGATTGGAACTAATACCAGTACTTGCTGTTCCATTCAGCAAAGATTTTTCATGTCATTCTTTGGAAGTTTCCTTCTAGACAAGCGATGCAGATGTATCATTCCTGCAGCCTAATATCGCTCTATCAGATGGTCTATCATGACCAACAAGGTTTAAATAAATAATTGATCTTCAGCACATTGGCTTGACGTCAAGTCACCCATAACTGCTGTAAAAGTTCAAACTCCTTGTTCTGATGAAAGAATGATTAACTGGTAAAAGAAGCATTTGATCATGTATTGACGACAGATTGATGTTGTTCAAACACAACCTCACCATTGAGAGACTAATATTGACAGCATCATTCAAGACTCAATAATACTGTTGACGTGGTGAAGTCATACTTTTACCAGTATTGACTAATCAACAGTAATTAGACATTACATCACCAGAAACCTGGAACACTTCAAAGGTTTCAGAGGGACGTAAACATTCAATCCTTTACACTGTTCCTAACATTCACAGTGAGGAGGAGTGTTGGAATTGTCAGTATTTATCTTATCTTATCTGACATTCCATATCAGTCATGATCAACGATCTTATCTTGATCATATGCATGGTCATCATGCTTACTATTCAGATATTCTATTATCCATGATGACTGTCACTGTATGACCAAATGTCATACTAAATGACTCATGGATCACCAATCCATGTCATGTGACTTAATATGCTGACTGATACTCCACTGCTCATGTTATGCCATTGGTTGACGTTTATAGTGTGCTTCTTATCGTCTTTATTGCTATTGGCTGTGATAAGAGCATTATACGCTATTGGCTACTATTGTTCCATCTTTATGGAATTACTATACACAAGTACAAACAGCATGTACTGTATATAAGGAGGAGCTCCTCATAGTCGCTCCTCTAACTAGAACCAATACCACCCCTTTCCTCTAGTTCTCATATCCAGTACTACAGGGTTTATCCCTTATACTGAGATCATCCTAGACTACTGAGGTCACTCCCCTCTATCATCTATAGGGTCACTCTCTCCAGTAGTTACCACCGCCCTTTGGCTATCTGTTATCTTTGTACCACCATGACTTCCCTGGTGAGTATTCCCACCAGAGATCCTGTGACTTTCTTCCTCTGCACATGAGTGTAATATGAGCCTACACTCATTGGTGGTGCTGACAATCGGAGTTGTACTTCGATAGCTTGTAGCTGCTCATAGTTGGCTCGCTCCGTTTGAACCGAAGCTCTCGAATTCACCAAAGTGGGGGGCTCCAAGAGCCACTGTCTGAAGAGCCCTTCCATCGTCCTGTGTGGTTCCTCCTGAAGGAGGAGGGTCTCCATTCTCGCCACTAGTTTTGGCGATGGTGGGTACTGCAGGGTTGGTGAGGACGGAGGGGTTGACTGCAAGGGCTCGTTCTGCATCGAGCCGTTGCTGGAGGGTGCATCTGGCTGTGAGGGTGAGGATGGAATGGATACTGTTGAGGGCAATGGCCTCTCTGATGGCGAGGGCCTCCTCCTCATCCGAGGGTCCCTGGGTGCTGTGGTCCTCATTCTGTGGAGTCCAAGGAAGAGAGGCTGCGGCAGTGCATAGCCCATATGGGGAAGAGGTGTCAAGGAGGTTGTCTGCATGTCGTTGAGAATACCTTGGGGGTTCAACGAGGGCTTGGATGATAGGAGTATTCAGTGGAGAGATGGGAGTGCGTGTGGACAGTTGTCCTGGATTTCTGATGACTCTGAAGAATTCAAAGGGGATGAACTGATGGTCAAGTAAGTCATCATTAGATCCGCGTCTGACGACATCTGTCTCACCGTGACGGTGGATTTCTCCTCGTTCAATTGCACCGTTGCAAATTGGACAGGGAATTTCAAAAGGAACGCCTGGGTCCACTAAGTGAGTGGCCGTAATCGGTCTAGTCTGTGGCTCGTACCGAGGGGGTCTACCAGACTGTTCTGGCGATGGGTTCTCCTCTCTAGGAGGGGGTTCCACAGGATTCTCCAAAGATTCTTCGGGTGGTGAAGGTATTTCACGAGTGTCTCGAGGTGGTGTACCTCGGGTTTGAGAGGCTGAGATGCTGTTACTTACTGAGGGTGGTATGAGTCTGCTCGAAGCCACCGTCAGCATTAGCTCGTGTGAATGCGTTTGAGTTTTAATATGCGCAATCACAATTAGAGCCTCGGATTTCTTCCAGAAAACAGCGAAGCTGTTCTCGAGAGTGAAAAGTAGGCATTGAGCCATTAGCTCCACCATAACGGCCAATTCAAGGCCATTATATAGATTCGTAAACAGAGTATACAAGAAGAGAAGATCCAGCAACCACCACGAATCTCCTGTGCGTGAGACGGAGGGAGGCATCGAATGAAGCTAGCGAAATGACGAACTCCCTTGTCTAGATGACAGGGCTCATAACCTTTCGGAGTGGAATGCTCCGAATGGTAGAGGAAATGAGCTAAGTGGGAATACTCACTTAGATCGGAGACTTGCGGTAGTAATCAAGGATAGGGTAGTACTTGGTGATAGCAAGAGAACAGAGAGATGGATATTCTGTTAGAGGAGCGACTAGGTGGGAGCTCCTCCTTATATACAGTACATTCTGTTTGTATCTGTATGGTTGTTCTAAATACGTAGAACAATAACAGCCAATGGCAGTAAACTCTCTTATCGTACTATTAGTAATAGCCAATAGCAAAACATGAGCAGTGTCATATGAAACACGTAATGATCCATTAAGATAGGATCATGTGTAATCATGCTTACTAGAAGAGATAAGATAGATAAGAAGATAAGCATGATCTAGCATCTTATCGATGCTGAATAATGATGATATAATCATCATTCTCAACATTCACTCCCTGTTTGCCTTGACTCATATATCCCTCATTGTAGGCTTGGTCGGTTGCGCTGTACTCGATCCGGATGATACATCGATTGCAGTAGGTATCGCATTTCAATTTTCCCGTTCGGTTGATGTAATAATGGTGTCGATCCAAGTGATACATTACTCATGGTGGTTTCATTCACTCCCTGCTCGCCTTGACTGATATATCCCTTGTTGTAGGCTTGATTGCGCCTGTACGCAATCCAGGTGATACAGAGTTGATTGCAGTAGGTATCGCATTTCCTGTTCGGTTGATGTAATAACGGTGTTGATCCAAGTGATACATTACTCATGGTGGTTTCATTCACTCCCTGCTCGCCTCGACTGATATATCCCTCGCTGTAGGCTTGATTGCACCTGTACACGATCCGGGTGATACATCAATTGCAGTAGGTATTGCATTTCCCAATCGGTTGATGTAATACATCACCCACGGTATGTTTCCACATTTCATTTGTGCGATCCCGCTGATATATCACTTCATGCAAGTTCAAATACGTCAATCTAACTGATACATTACTCACAGTAGGATTTTCATTCACTTCCCGCTTGCCTTGACTGATATATCCCTCACTGTAGGGTCGAATGCACTTTGCTCGATCCACATGATACATCAATCGTGGTAGATATCATTCCCGATTCCACCTGCTTGACGTGTAATACATTACTCCTGGTATGTTTTCCATTCTGCTCGTCTCGACCAATATATCACTCTGAAGATGGGCTGTTCTCAATCCATGTGATATATCAATGACGGTATGCATCATTCACGACAATGCAGTTGATATATCATTTGCTGTAGGTTCAAATTCACATGTGATACATCATCCACGGTATGTTCCCCTGCTTCCTTTGTGCAATCATCCTACTGATACATTACTTTATGCAGGGTTTCCCTGTTGATCCATGTAATACATCAATTGTGGTAAGCTTTCCGTGTCTCCACTTCTATCCATCTCACTGATACATTACTTTTTGCAAGTTTATCCAGTTGATCCATGTAATAATATATCAATCATGGTAGGCCTTCCTTGCCTTCACTTCTTCCAACTAATACGTCATCTTGTATGATACATTACTCTATGCAAGCCTATGCAAGCGATTGATCTGGGTAATACATCAATCATGGTAGGGTTTCGATGCTTCTACATCTTCTAACTGATACATCATATAGTGTACGTTAGACACGGTTATGCATCTAGTCTTCACTTTCGCTGTCTTCAAGATTGCTATTCTCCCACATAGACTTGAACATATCTGCCATGGCACCGTGCAACGCTGCTTGGCATTTGGCGTAAGCAGATGACCCCTCTCGTTCAGCCTCGTTTTCGAATGTATGAACGGTAGCGTGGTGTAACCACCCTTCCCTCTCCCAGTTTAAAAATACCAGAGTTCTTCGCATTTCCTCTCTCAGGAGGACCACCTCTTCTGCCCAGCAAGCCTCACGTGCTTGCGCCTTGCACCACTCGACTCGCAAACCTATAAAGGATCAACAAGGTATTACAGATATGACAACTCCAACATACAATCCTGTAGATCCTCGTTGCTCTTACCCAAAACACCTGGGACTTTCCAGATCCATGATAAGTTCCTTGTCCCCTCCATCTGACCATCTAACATATCAGTCATATGTCTCATGTTGTTATCGCACAATGGACGAAGTGTTTCCTCCCAACCAAACTTGTTGAGTGAACCACCTAGCATGAGCAATGCTTGCCATGCTGCATTATACTTCACCTTGCTCTCACGTTTCTTCTTTTCAGCATAGTTGAGAGCACTGCGAGCACGTGTATTAGCACGCTGACCATGAATATTCGTCGTCTTAAAGATGTTGAGGTGGGCGTGAAGCTGAATGCTACATCAAACATCGTTGAGTGCATCATTGGCTTGCGCGTAATGTAGTTCCTACTCGATCAGCTTCAATCAATTGCTACAAGGGATCCCTGGAGGTAGTTCTGAAGGTAACAGGAGTTTGACGGTTTCGGGTCTGCGAACTTCGTGATCGGCTGTGTCTGTGGGGCTGCCTGTCGCACGCAGTGTGGCAACCGAAGGCATGTACAGTAGCTGGCCTTGCATCCATGCATCGAGCTTCCTTTGGAGGGCATTATGCTGTGTGGTAATATTGCATTTCTGGAGATCGGTAGCATGGATTCCCAATGCAGCGCTATCACTAGCCAGTCGGCACCTTTTGATGGTCAATTGTCAGATGTGTGTCTAAGCGTATTAATCTGAGGAGACTTACTGCAAGTCCTGGATATCTAGACCAGATGACATCAGGACTAGAGGCAATATATCAGCATGCAGCGATATGTCCGTGTGTTCTTGAAGATCCTGTGCTTCCTGTTCTGCGAGACGTAGTCTTACAGCAGACTGCATTAAGGCTAGTTTGCAACAATGGAAGGGTGAGTGGCATGGCTGCATGCTCATGATAAGAACTGACGAGAACTCCGACTCTCAAACAGATTAGGTTTCGTATTGTCTTCTTCCCATCCCTGTACTTCATGGAGCCATTTCACTAGTTGAATCCTTTCTATGGTACTCTGGAGCTCGTCAAGCTCCTGGCGATGGGTTTGTGCGCTCTTCAGTGCTTCTGTCAGTTTGCATAACATAGTCTTCCCTAATATCATGCCCAGTTATAGCAACAAAATGATAGAATAGACCACATACCAAGTCCGATACGCTTCTTCCAATTCAAATCACCAAAGTGGTCATCAAGATGATCCCAGCGTGACCCTGGGCCCATCTCCTTTGTGCTTGATGCCACACGGTTAAAGTTGGCCCAACCACATTCGGGTGCTTCTCCATCGGTACGGCCAACCCAACAAGTAAAATTGAACGAAAAAGATGTTTGACAACTTTGGACATGAGCTTTCAGGTGGAACTTGGGCACAAAAAACTGGACAACCTTGGAGACAGGGTTTAGATGGATGGGATCAGGAATCGTAGATGCACGAGTCCAAAGCTTCTTATGCCACTGGCATGCGATATCGTAAGAAAAGTTGAACATCAGGAGAGCAAAATGTGCCACAGCCAAAAAGACGAGGTAGTCCATGTTAACGTATCTAAACAATGAGTACAAAATGACAGCAATGCAAGAATAAAACACACTTCTCTCCCTTCTGAAGGTCCCCTACACCGTTGGGTAACTTCATTTCATGGCAAGCACAGTCTACAGTCCCCACACCCGTCGCAGCAAGTCCCCGGGATGATTTCAAGTCAGCCATATTGACGGCACTGTGACTGACGCAAGTGCTTTTCTAATGATGTATCAGTCAAACCGTATGATCGAATATCTGTCTGGTTACTAACTTCTTGAGTGGTATGGGTGTGGTCTGCCAGGTATGTTTTGTAGGATTGTTCCTCGACGAAGTATGCCCAGCCTCGATTGAGACTTGGATCAGTCTGATCAGATGAGATGGTTTTCCGCTTTAACCGAAAATTCGCGTCTATTGCAATGAACAGTGCATAGATCCAACTAGATTATGTAAGTTAACTGTCGTATATTAGACCCTGTGATGACTTACCCGATTGCTGGTGGAACCGTTTCCCAGCCAAATGGCAAGTTGATGCCTGGATGAGGGCAGGCGGGGCATTTTACAGCACACTCGCCTTCTTGGGTGGTGTCAATCCCTTTTTGGTCATGCCCTCGGCCAGCACGTTTCAACTGCCTTAGATGGTGGAATTCCTGTGTCATGCGCATGAATGTGGCATAGCGATCCTAAAGGTTATCAGAAATGAGGTGCAAATTAATGCCTCCAGACTTACTCTGACTTCCTCCAGACCCATGTTGTCTGTAAGGCGCGTGAGGCTAGAGTAAAATTCATGAGCAGACACTTTGGATTCCAGTGAGAGTAGGTGAAAGGCCCTGAGCACTGTGACCGTCGCTGCGGTCCGAGGCTCCGAGGTAGTTGCGGGAAACCAGCGGCATCGAAGAAGCTGCTTGTAATGTGTTTGCGCCTGCTCGCATCCACAGAAGTCTAAGCCTATCTCATGTATTCTGTTTGTGTCAATCGCGACAAAGTCATCTCCAGCCGCCGCTTTCTGATTATAGCATACAGTCCCTGGTGGGTGACCCAGCTGAACACGAAGCCCCAATGATTTCAGTGTTACACACTGAAAATATTCACCGTTCCATGTCTGTCGAATTTGCACTACATCAGTGACCCGAGCAATCAAAGATAAGCTTACTCTGATCCGGTGTAAAGGACTTCTCACATGATGCACAAGGACACAATCAGCACAGAGAAGATCCAACCTAAAGCAGTCCTCACAGCGGTGGCACGGGGGGATATTGCCACCACAACTACAGATATCGTGGGTATCACCACAATGTCCATCAAGATGTATGAGTTCATCAAGGAACGAAGACCGCTCTGGTAGCCATTGAAGTAATGGGTGGACCTGTGGGTATCATGCTGTCCAGTGAAGTTTCCAAGTGCTGATATGACCCACTTACGCTAGGTGTCTCCCTTTTCGTGTGATTGTAAGTGTGGTCAATGTCTTCTGCAGGCTCCATCAGGTCGTCTGCTTGAGAGAATTCTGGCAAAGTCTTGAGTTGGGTTTGGACCACAGCAGGGGTGCTTAAGTCAGATTCCTGAGAAATCATAAACGCAGTTCGAACAGAAATAGTTCCATGGTCATGAGCTCGATACTGTTGAGAATGATGATTACGTCATCATTATTCAGCATCGATTAGATGCTAGATCATGCTTATCTTCTTATCTATCTTATCATTCTAGTAAGCATGATTACACATGATCCTATCTTAACGGATCATTACGTGTTTTATATGACACTGCTCATGTTTTGCTATTGGCTATTACTAATAGTACGATAAGAGAGTTTACTGCCATTGGCTGTTATTGTTCTACGTATTTAGAACAACCATACAGGTACAAACACAATGTACTGTATATAAGGAGGAGCTCCCACCTAGTCGCTCCTCTAACAGAATATCCACATCTCTGTTCTCTTGCACTTGGTGTTTACACTAAGCACTACCCTATCCTTGATTACCGCCTCAAGTCTCCTACTAAGTGAGTATTCCCACTTAGACTCATTTCCTCTATCTTTCGGAGCATTCCACTCCGAAAGATACACATGATGTTTCTTGTACTTCACCTCATCATTTGCGGACAAGGCTTCAAATTTGATGAGGCGAGGCTTTTTGGGCCCTCTGCAACTGCTCATACTGACCTAGTTTGCTGTAAACGTATAAGACCAAAATGAGCCGACGACTTAGCTCATATTCCACTTTGCAATATAACCTGATGGCAACAAGTGGTTCTATGTGAGAATGCTGCAGCAACATGCCATGGGAGAGTTATAAAAAGTCACCCAGGAGTTCAGGAGTTCAATCCACCACCTTTCGAGCACGAGATGTAAGTCTGTATTCTCATAATACGTTCACATACCTGATCAAGAAAATAGGGAATCAGAGAATAACTGACGTATCTTGCAAGCTGTCAGAGCTATGATGGCCATTTGTCCTCACCCTTTTCCCCTCCATGCACACCAGATCAGATGGGCAATCCAATGCTTGTACGACTGTGGAACTTGGACATTCAGTGACGGGGTTGAATGTCGCAAATTCTTTACTACACTCGTCGATGATTTCAACACAAGTTGGCCGGTCAGGGAGAGGATTTTCCCCTTATTCCTTTGGAGACAGCACTAAGTGATTTAGAGAAGAAGGAGCTGAACAAGAAGTATGACGAACTCCACCGTGTGAGTCACTCCTGTCAGCCTTGGACATAACTGATGACTGCACCTCAGCATTTTTTCTTCCTGTGGAAGTGGGTGAAGTTTGGTTGGGATAACTTTGATATCAATTTCAGCATTACACAACCTTTTGTAGATTGATACACTTACTTCGTACTTCTTGTTACCATCTAACCGCTTCTTGGCTCCACAATGGCAACTGTGTGCTTCGAGATTCTCAGAACTCATATTGTACTACAAATCGGGATTACCATGAGGTCCCGATGGACTGGTAAAGTAACACACCTTGCTGCCACATGACAGCAATGTCCAGTTTCTTCATTGTGCTGCACAACAGATTCTCTATCACCCTGAGTGCCAACTGGACCTGATTTTGCAGAGTGAGCAGCTCCTGGTCTCCCAATCTGCTACCACCAATGGACATCAATGTGATGTGGACCTCACCCACAGCTGTATGGATTGCATCTATTCTTTTGTAGCTCTTCGTAGCAATGTAATCCAAACACAATGAGTCCATAAGTGAGTGAAGTGATGGTCCAATAATGCTTTCAAGCAAATGCCAAGGGCTAGCAGATGTGTCCCTGGGGAAAGGCAGTTACAAGGTTTAGTAAACCAACAATGCAAAGAGGTGTACCCTTTATTACATACCTGCACACTGTTCGTCTCTCATATCATTTAGATCAGGCCTTTGCATTGATTTCAGTACGGTGTCTGCTGCCAAGTAAGGCCTATAGCAACGTTGAAATAGCGTAGACCAACCATTTGTAATACTTGGCATGCGAAGCTCGAGCTGCGAGCTGTCTCTCCTGTGCTGTTTTGTATAGCTTTGGGCGAGGCATGATGAAGGTTGGAATGTAACATTCTAATAAAACAGGACGAAATAGTAGTAGTTTCTCATGTGATCACACATCGCTGAGTGATGGTAGGAGATTTATTCACCACAGACGAAACAGTTGCACGTAGGATCAATATTTACCAAGCTAAATGGTGTTCTGAGTATGTGAGATCAGGCTTGTTTGTTAGATAGTCTGTAGAGAGGGTCCTAGGATATTTGCTGTATGTCCGTCTGATGATGCAGATCAGATAGTAGTACGATACTAGAATCCTAGGGGTAACTGAAGTCAGTCTTGCGTTCGATCACTAACTTGAATCACACATTCACTATGAGTAGTCAATCCTATTCGTTTGTACTGAACAATCGAGTACCGTTTGCTCACAAATGTCTATAGTTTATTGTGAATCATGCACACCACCTATTACATTCCTGACAACCCTGTTTGGTTTCATACTGTGTCTTACTGCGTGATAGGAGAGTTATAGTAAATGACGGAGTACTTCAGTCCCAATTGGGAAGGTTCATAACTAGTTTGGGTGTCCGCGAGGGGTGGAAATATGCTTGATAAGGCATAATGATAGAAAAATGCAGTTGCCATGGACTATTTGGCATATAAGAATGTCGAACCAGTACACGAGGCACTGCATTCCAGCCTTTATCAAGAAGCCTCAGTTGTGGGGACAAGTGGGAAATGTCCACTTTCTGAGGAGCATGCAAAAAAGTAGCATTTGGCTTTACAGGGAGGCTAAGCTCGATGCAGGTATTCAGCTGTACCATTATCAATTGCATCCAGGACAACTTGGCCACCATCTTCGACTGAATTAACCTTCACATATGTTGCTCTGCTCACACATGAAACAAGCGGTGACATATTCGTCCTAAATCACACCATCAATGGTACTGTCACATGGAGAAAGGGGAAAAAATACTTGCCAAAGGATGAACACACCGACTAGGAGACCATGTGTGACGGCATAAAATGGTCCCACAGAATGCTCTTCAGGAATGGTGAGGACAAATGAATTATAGGTTGCAGTTTTGTGGTGGACAGGGACAGGGATACCGTCAGAAGGCTGGCAACCTCCCGGTGCGAGCCTGTGGTATTTGTGCAACAGGGGAGGTTTGTAGTACCTCGGAATCCTCGTACCTACATGAACATATAAGTCCACCCCCGGCAGGCCACAGTAAATTACTCACCTTCATGAGTACCTTCACACTGGATTCGGTATGCCTTGTATTCAGTGAACCGCAGATAGGCTTGCCCCTTCAAGGCCTGCGACAGCCAGTCTGCATCCTCCAACGATAGATTCAAGTGTGAGAGATCGTTGTGCCATTCTGAGAAAAGTTTGTCCAGGAGACAACCAGCCACTGCATAATTGCAACTTACTAATGAATTCTTCGAACTCAAGACCAGGTTGTTTATCACTCGGAGCATCCATAATCGGCATCTCTGTGTCAGGAAGATGTGACATGGGAGTTGGGAGGAAAGCAAGAAAGAAGGCATGCACAGTCCTTATATATTCCCAAATCTAGCTTCCACCAGGAATCACGTAGAGAAGCCTTGCCCAATACACGTACATACTAGTTATGGTCAGTGAGGGGCTTATACAACATTCATGCTTACTGGGGCTCAGTCCTGCTCTCAACCAACTGACGTGTTTCTCTCCCATCCGATGTGTTTTTCTCCCATCTGGCGTGTTTCTCTCTCATCTGCAAGTTTTTCTCGTGTCCAACGCGTTTTCTGCCTTTTAAAGCACACGGGGTCAACTGCAAGCAAACGTACGTCAGTACACAATACTAATAGCTGCTAAGCAACATTTACCACTCCCCAGATGCCTCCGGTATTGTGGATGACACCTGAGCAAGAACTCTTCCTGCAGAAATACCATTCTGATTTTGTACAATGTCAAGCCAAGAGAGATTACTCTACCTTCTGGTCACCATTCTACGTGGATTGGTTTACTGCGTTTCCTGAATGAGCCATCCTATTCCCTGAATTAGACAAGAACGCAGAATTGACCAGCGACCAAAATACTGCTCTAGGAAAAGCGTTCCAAGTACGAAAGCAGGTATGCTGTAAAAATTGAGTCATAAAGGCTGTTGTATTAATGAATGACGAAGCAATTGTGCAACAAGTTGCGCAACACATGGGGTGCAAAAAAGAAAGTGAGATTAGCCAATGCTACAGATGCCAAAGCTTCCTTGGCATTGATAGCCAAGTTGATACAATCAAAGCATACCCACCAATGTAAGCCACACAAGATCGAGGCTTATCTGAGCCTCTACTACAATAAGAAGATTCGCCCGTATATCAAGGAGACACACAATGTAGACGCTGCCAATGCATTGGCTGTGGTGGCTACAGGAGAGTCACAGACAGATAACCTTCCACCTAAGCTGGCAAAGATCCTGAGCGTCTCACGGGATATGTTCAAGAAGGAGTCTCCAGACGTCATAGCAGAGGTGGAAGAGCACTGGAAAGCGATGGTAGCTGAAAGAGAAAATAAAGGTGAGCCAAAGACGAAAGATAGCCAATAGTAAGTTGGATACAGACAGGGTTTGCGTGGTCACTTACTGTGCTGCTAGCTACATCAACCAACTTGCTCCAACACTTGGTCAGTTCTTAAACGGGTTACGAGACCTGACTGGCTGGTCTTTCACCGTCTTGATGGGTGGACCTATGCCGGAGGCAGAGGACCAAATTGAGGCCTGCAGCTTCCACATTGGTACCACCGACCTGGGTTATACCTTTGACCAAGCTTATCCTGAGTTCAGCAATAGTGTCATGCAACCATACAAAGAGTTTCTGGACCACGTACCAGGTAAGTGCTGACATTAGTATGGGTTCAGTGGCACTGATTTTCATGACAGCCGTGACAGATTCCGAGATGAAACCAAGTGAGGTGCCTTCCAATCTGGAGCTTCAGTGGGCGCCATCAAGTTTGAATCTGGCCCTGGAGACTGCCGCTGAACCAAACCTTATGTCAGCTGCTGCCATGGGGACTGGCACCCCCGGTTTACCACCTCAATTAGCATTGCGGCTGTCCCCCAGTCCATGGTCAGGCGAGGATGACTTAAGTGGACCTTCACTAATCCCCCCAGACGTTGTCGATGCCATCGACGACTTTACTTATAACTTTGGCACTTACACACCTATCGGTCAGCTCAAGGGCTTCCTTGCTGATTACGGGGGCAAGTCCCCCATCCTATCAGGGACGTCCACAACTAGCATTGGGCTCCCTGTTACTTCCGTGGAGCCGACTCTTGAAAGTTACCCTGAAATATCGACAGCACAGGAACATGCCATTGCAAGCTCCTTGCTGGTTGCTGTTCCTACCATCCCTACTGTGGAGGTGCAGACACAGTCTTCCATGACAACTCAGATGCATACTCCAACCCATGCGTTACCCGAGCCCAATGGTGCAGCTCCGGAAAACTCCGTCTCTAACTTGCCGACTACTATTGCTGCCCCCGTCCCCATTCAGGCACTATCGCAGTCTTCTACAACATCCTCTTCCCATCCACTGCCCCAGCCAAACGTTGTAGCTTCAGCAAATGTAGTCTCCGATCTCCCAGCTGGCGTTGCCCCCATGCAGGTGCTGGCGCCACCCTCTATGACGAATCAAATGCTGTCTTCCTGCCTGTTGGGCAAGCCTAATGGTGAAGTTCCAGCCAACGTTGCCTCCGAACTCTCGGCTGGTGTTGCTACCCTCTCCGTGCCCACACAGGTCCTGGCAGAATCCTCTACAGTGCATCAAACATCTTTTTCCTGCCCACTGCCCCAGCTGAGCGGCTTGACTCCAGCAAACATTATCTCTGACAGTGGTTCATCAACTAATCCACGCACATTACCTGATATATCCGCCAAAGTATCCACTTTTCAGGAAATTGTAGCTTCCACTACTGCACAGGTTGCTATTGCATCACACCAGGAAGCACAACCTATACAGACCATAAACCCTCAAAATGCACCCTTGCCATCCGGCGTGGTACAGTCTACTGGACAGACACATCCAGTTCAGGATAGCATTCTCTCTCTTACCGAACGGTCACAGCCAGTCAACTCTGTGACCGCAAAGACAATGTTACCCTCTCAGGCCATAGTGCTTTATAGATACATCATAAAATGATAACTACAGTCCATATAGTGATACATCCTTTACTGTAGTCTTTCTGATAACAGAAAGACTTCTTTTTGTGATCCTCCATTGAGCCCCTAGCCCCTAGCTGCTCTCCCCTGACCCTAGGCACACTGGTGGTGCGAAGATCATTATGTAAGCATCAAAGAAGCGCCAGGAACTGATCCA
>JBBPMY010000237.1:0-23122 GCA_038090615.1 Phylloporus gajari | reverse complement strand
GAGGTCACACTCACAGAAAACCGGCCCTATCGATGGCTACGACCCACCCGAAACTCGGCCTGTCGATGGCTATGACTCACCCGAAACTCGGCCTGTCGTTGGCATCGACCGAGGTCACACTCACAGAAAACCGGCCCTATCGATGGCTACGACCCACCCGAAACTCGGCCCTGTCAATGGCTACGACCCACCCGAAACTCGGCCTGTCGATGGCTATGACTCACCCGAAACTCGGCCTGTCGTTGGCATCGACCGAGGTCACACTCACAGACAACCGGCCCCATCGATGGCTACGACCCACCCGAAACTCGGCCTGTCATTGGCATCGACCGAGGTCACACTCACAGACAACTGGCCCCATCGATGGCTACGACCCACCCGAAACTCGGCCTGTCGATGGCTACAACTCACCCGAAACTCGGCCTGTCGTTGGCATCAACCGAGGTCACACTCACAGGAAACCGGCCCCATCGATGGCTACAACCTATCCGAAACTCGGCCCTGTCGATGCCATCGATGCGAGGTTACACTCGGCCCCATCGTTGGTATCGACAAAAGTACAAAGTCGGCCGAACGTCAGGTGGTCGTGCGTGTCAGCGTAAATGCAAGCAGGCTAGTCGTTGGCATCGACAAAAAGTGACTACATGGGGTCAGACACTGGCGGAAGAAATGTTGAGACCGTTTATCAGACCAGGCCTCGTCGCCGTAGAAGCTGTCATCCGCGTAATGTTCCAGGAAGAGTTCGTAAACCCTGTCGAGACACTTCCTTAACGGGATGTTTGGGTAGTAAGCAACTACGTCACCAGTGACGATATAAAAGCGCCTGAAGCGGTTGTGTTCGGTGTTGAATTTACTCAGCTTAATAGCAAGGTCTTTCGATCCACGGATGACCGTTGCTGCCCCGTTCACAAGGGGTTTCAACACTTTACTAACATATTTAGCAGCGGGGTTTTGAATAGCGGAATGACACGGGAGGATTGGACGGAATTTAACCGGTTGCTTATGGATCTTCAGAATACCATAGAACTGTGGAACATGATGTTCACTCCCAGGTGCCGTGACGAGGTGCTTCAAGAACTCGTCGATGCTGCCGAGCCAGAAGGTAAAGTCTTCTGACTCTTTGGATAACCGGCGCATGATAGTGCACTGCTCATTCAGTATAGCGGTAGCCTCGACCGGGGTGAGACGCTTGTATGCCGCCTCATCGCTTATACACTGTAGAGTCTTTTCAACGATCCAGGTTCGTTGAGACACCGCAATCCCCAAGTTCTTGTCTGTGGGCGTGACAACATAGTCATTATCGAACAAAAACTCGTGCACTTCCTTAAGCTTAGGGCCCAACGGTTTAAATATCCCATCTAGCTCTGTCTCTGTAGGTATTTTCTTTATCTTTTGATGGACAAAAGAACGACCCCGTAGGAGACCAAGGTGCACGTAAAACGGTACTTCGGGTGGTTCCTTAGTAGAAGGAGCACGCACGTCAAAGTCTGGATCATAGAAAGAATTATCTCCTTCCATAGAGAACTTCACTTTCCAACGAAAGCGGCGTTCGAAGTCATCCCATGCTTCCTGTATGAGCTCAGCTCGTCGAGGCTGGTGGAACAGATACTTCATTCCAACAGAGAGATCTTGCTCTATGGTGAGAGGGATTGAAACTCCAGGGCTTACGTGCACATGTCCCTTATACCGTAATGCATTAACGATATAGATCGGAGTATGGGAGATGAACCATGTGATAGCCTGGCTATAATCCAGAAGAAGAACTTCATCTGGTATCGTTTGGGGTTTTCCGTACTGGAATTTTTCACACAAGAAATGGCAAGAACAATGTCCATCGTGTTCAGAGTCCAAACTATGTGCGCGTTTACTACCATGTACATTACTCATGGAGTCCGAGTCCAGGACGTGCCGTCGTTTTCGGCCCACATCTATGTCCCCAACCGCTTCGCCGCAACTTTTGCCGCTTTGGTTGCTGCGGCAATCCCTCTTCCGGCCTTTCGGCGCGCTTTCCTGGCCGGTGGGGGGACATATGGCTGGGAGCTCCCTCCCGGATGACCACTGTGTCCTCCTCCCACACTGGGGCCTGCTGGCGCCTTTCCCTTTCCTCCCTGCGAAGCTGCTGCTTGTGGAGGATTTGCTGGTTGACCTCCTCAATTGCCTCGATGTTGTTGATCCAGTCCAGCGCTGCGGCGGGATCGTTTGCGAGGTAACTTCTGTGGAGCCTGCGCAACTCCCTTCGACGTTCCGCCCGTCTAGGGAAAGTAGGAGTGCGTTAGAACCAAGCCACACAGGAACTTTATCATTCACCTCATATCCACGTGAACGAAGGGCGGCTGCGATCCCTTTGTCGATAAGGGACTGGATGGCGGCGGAGGAGGTCCCATCCTGCATCTCAATGTCAGCTGCCTTGTGCAAAGCCTTCTTGGCCTCGCGTTTGTGCTGCGTCGCGGCTACCGAAGCCTCCACAATGGAGATTATGCGATACGCGTACACAATGCAATCTTCGAACACCGTCTTACCGATGTTCGAGATGCCAATATTCTCCTCCCACTGAAGGTTCTGCGGCTTACCATCAGGCCCCATCGTGAAGACAGGGATCTTAGACGTGCGCGACAGCTCACCGATGCGCTCCGTGACTAACGGGGTGAGTGCCGCGAACATGGCCTCGTGGGTAAGAGCCCCTTTGAGGAATGTAACCTCATCCGTGCGAGCACGGATGAAGTTATCAAGAGTCAATTTGAGGTGGGCCTTGTGGGCCTCCTCAAACTTCTGGAGGTGCGCCTTGCACTCCCCAGATTCCCCAAAGCCCTTAGTAAATTGTACCTCGGGACCCTTCGTAGTCATGAAGGGAGGGTACGTTCCAGCCGCTTGATGGCTGCACCACTTGGCTAAAGTGGCCTGCACGCTGTTCAGCCTATCGGCCGTGGCAGCGATTGCCCTAAGGGGGGCAGCAAGAACGTGTCGGAAGTCATGGGGAATCATCCCAATGACTTCGCCAACTGAGTTGGCGGCCTGCAACGCAGCGTGACGTCGAGCAGCAGAAGTGGCGACGTACTCTTTGATCGTGGGCTCGGAGCCCATGGTCATATCCTCGGCCCGAAGGATGGACGGACCGGCGTTGTCGACACCGAAGGAGGGGGAGAGAGCACGAGCGAAAAGGGATAAGGACGACGACATGGTAACTACTCGAAAACTATGGATGTACTCAAAAATGGTTAGGGGGCTGAGCACGCGAGCGAAGCGAGCGTGCGAGGTAAGTGGAAGAGTGGTAGAGGACAAGTTAACGCACAGGATAACAGTGGGGGTAGGGCCATCTGCCCACACACCCTTAAGTATTCCCTCGAGGGTAATTGAAGCGGAGCTAAAGAAGTCATAAGAACCTTCTAGAAAGAAGAAGAAGCACACCAAAACCCTAGACCCTGCTGCGGGCGGTGATAGTGGCTGAAACACCCCTGAAAAAGAAGTGTTTCAAGTGGACGGAAATTAAAAGAAGCAAACCCCTGCTTCTATCTCCACCGGCTTCTAGATATATGCTCTACAGTCCATCAGAGCCAAGATGAGTTTAGTATCTTGATCATAGTCCCAGATGGAAAGGTCCTCCCAAGTGATGGTGGTGAGTTTTTTAATGATGACCAATTTGACAGTATCCATGAGTTTCTCATTCAGTGAGGGCCTTTGTGATGCAGTTGTCAACCAAGATATCAAAAGGACACATTTTCCAATGAAACCAGTTGTGCCTGTGATGAGGATGTGCATGGTCTGATGAGAAAATTAGCATTGACAGTACACAAAACATTGGGAACTCATTCAAGGTCATGGTGGGAACAACTCAAGGTGTTGCTGGCCATAATTGCAAGTACTCTCAATGTTATACACTGTGTACAAGACTCATCTCACAAACTACACCTGATTGAATAGTTGCCTTCATTGAGCACAACAATTTCAGCTCAGGTACATCCTCCACAAGTGACTGTCTGCCCATTGACAACAAACAGGCATATCATCCAAGTTGACCAAGCTCATCCACAGTTGTATGTGATACCTTCAAATTATGAGCAGTACAAGCCTGTAAGGGAGGTGTTTCATGAATGACAGATATTCCTGCAGACAGTGCTGTTATCATATGTGCTTTATATCATGCTTCCTCTGTACAAGTATGTCTCACCCTCTCCTTTCTCATACTATTTGTTCTTATCCTTTCTCAGATATCAGCAGATGCCTTATTCTTATGCTGGTGCAAGCTGTATGATGTATTTGCAGGCAAAGAAAACATGGAGAGTTCATATCTCATGTCAAAAGGCAAAGCACTTAAGCTGTTTCCAAAACTCAAAAGCAACCATCTCATTGGAGCCTTTGTCTACAACAACAGTTTGTTCTCATCCTGCATTCATATCTGATTCATCATCTTTGTCTGGGCCAACACAATAATGAACACATGAACATTGCAATCATGACTGCCATCATGCTTGGAGCAACTGTCACTCAACTCTACAAAAAAGAGTATGATAAATAGGTGGGTGCTTGTGTCAAGGATGAGTTTACTGGACATAAATTCAATGTCTGTGCCAGATGTCAAGATGTCTCATATTCAGACAGGGCATCATCAACATAACTGGCCCACACATCAATGTGCTTCTCTCACTCAATGATCCCTTGCATAAGCTAATGCTATGGCTTTTGTCAGGAGTGCATATTACCCTGCTAGTGTACTACATACCTGTGTACATAGGCCTGCTTGATCCTGTCACCTCTGACAGATACATCCTCTTTTTCCTCCCCTGGCAAGGTGGCCTTGTTGCCAGAACAACTGACACCATACACATCCACACATGTCAACATATAAGGTGAGGAAGTCATGCTCAGAGAAGATGATGTACAGGAATATCTTAGCCAGGACATAAAGATCCATAGTGGGGATGTCCTCAGTCCATGAGCAGATTTGAGACAGCTTATTTCTGCTGAGAGTAGTGTTTAAAAGTCCAGTTAGGTTCGGTTTTTTGACCTGAAATTGTATAACTGTGATCTAACTGGTTATAGGAACTTCCAAATGAGGTCATAACCAAATCTTAACCATCTGAAACCAGTGATAAACAGTTACAATCAGTTACATGACCAGTTACAACCAGTTTTTGAAAAACCAGTTATTCCTATGGGAATCCTGCTTTGTCATGATGGCATGGAATATTCTACAGATTAATAGCTATCTACTGACCCTCTAATAGATGGATTCAACCCACAAACAACTGAGATATGATTAATTTAAAACAACATGTCAGTGAATGAGATCTAAAAATGTATCAAGAGTGAATGTAGGGCTATAAAATCAGAAAAAATACTAGAAAATCTCAAAAAATAAAGGAGATAGGGGGAAGATGGCTATGCACCTCCTATAACCTTAACTGTAACTGACTGTAACCTCAACCAACTGTAACCAATCATCAGTTACTATCAGTTATGGTTCAGTTAGGTTACAGTTATGGGAAGGTTACTAGCTGGGAGCAAGAGCAGGATGGAGAGACTAGTATAGAACCATATGGTGCAGGTGTTGCCATCTTTTGATCATGATCACAGGGGAAATATAGACAATATATTGTACAATGGTGGAAAAAACAGTTGACAAGGAAATGGAGGTATTTGGTCTGAAGTATAAAGTCAAGAATGGATGTCAAATAATGGAACTGAAGCTTGTGGGAAATGACAGGTGTATAGGTGTTCTCTTGGTCTTGTGTCCTACACTGATCTCTTGTTATTTTAACTTAAACACAGATGTAGCAAACAACTCTTGGAGAACTATGAAGACTGTACCTGGACAGTTTGCACACTCACTGAACCCACAGATGATCAATGACCCCTGCATGATGTCCATTTTTCACCCAACCACCTTTATGTCAAAGCCAAGGTCCTCTACACCACACCACACAAGTATGTGTGCACAGCAGTATATGTCCTCACACAATGCCCCTGTCTCATGTTTGCAGACACACACACTGCACCTGCTGTGCTCCTACATGTGATTAAGATTGTGAGCAAAGAATTCAGGTGGAGTCATGCCTGCCACTAGGTGGAATATACACATGGGGTTGAGTTTTGGGGGAGTTTGAGCCTGAGTGGTGCTACTCAGACTCCTGAGGCTCATCCCTGAGCATGGTGCACATGGTCTGAGGACAAATGTGCATGGGTGCTTGAGCTAGCAGACATATCCTATGTGTGGGTGTTGAATGTGTGTCCAATGACAATTGACCTGTCATCATTCAGATTGTTGCATACCTGGAATAAATTTGAGACTGGTGAAGCAGACACATTGAAGGAGCTGTTTGACAAGCATACTGTCCTAGTGCTAAGGGACACTTTAGCTTGCTTGCTCACACAGCTGAGCAAGGCAGCAATATAGCCTGTGTTTTCCTGAGAGTAGCCTGGCCTCAGGTACAATGACTTCCAGGATGACCATTATTGGTATGTGTTTGTGCAAGGGGGGCAGAGTGACTGGTTAGATGAGTTTGTTGAGGTGAGCTTTTGCTGTGTGCTTGTTTGAGTGATGAGTTTGATGATTTAGTACCTTAGATCTGTGGACATATAAAAGATGTTTTGGATATGAATGTGGCCAAATTACCAAGAAGGAGCAAGAGCAGATCCCTGTTGAAAATGGTGGTGGTGGGGTGAGATGCAGTGTTGAGTGTCTCATATGATTGCAATTCATGTTGTGCTTAGGCTAGGGGACTTTGGAAATACATTCAGACTTTTTGCCTTACTACAGTTAACTTGAATCTGAGTGTCATTTTAGATATCATCCTGACCATAGAAGACAATCTGCTATGTCATGTGACTCATGTCAAAGTGAAGGAATTGCCTTTGTACCAATACAAAAGCAGTTGCAGATGAGGGATCCAACACCCTCTACTGCTCAAATGACCTGCTTCTGTGAATGTGTTGCCTCCACAGTCCACACCTTACTTAACCTTAGTGGATCTGAGTTCCTGTACAAAAAGACAATATCTATCATCTAATCCTTCATCTCAATTGTTCAGCTATACACTTGGGCTAGCAATGAGTCATTCATTAAGTATATCTTAAACAGGGGATTATGAGATGGCTGTCCACATAGTTTGAATTGTTTGTTTTCTATTACCACTTACTTTTCTTATCCAGCTTCCAAACTGAACATACTATCTTGTTGCTACATTTCCTTTGGTTGTTCAGCTGTCACTAGCACCATTTTGTCACTGGTTATTCTCTACCACCTCTATTGTAGATATAAAGAATATCTCAAGAGTGTGGGTCTAATATATATGTTCAATTGATGTGTTGGATGAAAGCTGAATCCTGCTTTTGTAGACTTAGATCCAACAATAAATGTACTAGAAATGTAATGACATGAGAAGGTTCAAAAGTACAAGTAATTGATTGAAAATATGTCACAGGTTTTCATATTCTTTTCAGCTTAGTTGATATGTATCCTTCAATATAGTACATATACATGACAACCCTATTATCCTACAAGACATTCTGGCTCTTCAATGACTAAAGGTTATGTCAATGACTTTACTTGCTGATATTCTTGGCTATAGGATTTTCAACAAATGATCATAAACAAGACAATTATTGCTAACAGATGAGATGTCCAGAGATCAGATTCATAATCATCTGAGACTTTGCCTCTTCCTCTAGTTGTGTGTATTGAGGATAGAGCTTTGTGAGTACCTGAGCAAGTCTAGCAGAGGTTCCAGATGAAATGTACTGCTCAGCTGCAGTTTCAATTGGGTCCTGAACCTTTTGCTGATATAAGAAGAAGGAATGCTCCAAAATCAAAGCAAAACCTATAAACATCAATTATTATATGAAATAATGATATTAGAATCTGACCAATGCCACTCCTCAAAGCTTTCTTCCATGCACCAAATAAAAATGAGGTCTACAAAAGGTCAAGAAGTTATCATAGGTATAAAAAACAAACATACACCTGAGCTTGAACTAGATGGCATGCTCTTCTCTGCCAAAGCCTGATCATTGTGTGAAGTCAGATACTAAGAAAAATAATGCATGACAAATGGATTACCTTTGATGGATAAAATGACACCTATGTAATTCAATTCAATTCATTCAAAACACAAAACAAATAAATGACATACAATCTATGACATATTAAAAAATATAGGTGACATACAGTGATACAACCAAAAAGAAAAGCTTATCCATACCTTCTTCTAAGATATAGTGATAATTATTTAGGGAACCTTATCAAGAATACATAAATGCTTACATCCTAGTTGATATCAGTAACTAGACACATATGTGATAATAAAGACACACCAGCTATATACAGTGAGATGTTAATAATATTATGTTAACATAAAAATATAAAAAGAACAAATAAATTCCATACCTGCTATAAAATATCAAGTCTAAGAGGGTGGAAAGAATAAGATAATGAACATACATCCTGAGCATTATACCATGAGTGATATTGTTTTGTTAGCTTGAATCATTGAATACATACCACCTATAATAGAAAATATAAATGTATCAATACCCTGAGGAACATACAATTAAAGAAATACATACCAACTGTATGTAAAACAAGGCAGTAATAAAAGGCAAGCATTGACATCATTCTCAGTTCCCCAATGGCAACCAGATCACTTACTTCCTATGAGTGAGAGTAACAGGATAAACAGATAGACAGAGATCAGTACCATTCTCAATTCCCCAATTGCAACCAGACCACTTACCTCCTATGAATGAGAAAGCAACAGGGTGGAACAGACAGACAGAGATCAGTACCATTCTCAATTCCTCAATAACAATTAGATCACTTACAGACTATGAATGAGAGAGTAACAGGGTGGAACAGACAGGTAGAGATTAGCACCATTCTCAATTCTCTAATGACAATCAAACCACTTACTTCCTATGAGTGAGAGTAACAAGATAAACAGATAGTCAGAGATCAGTACCATTCCCAATTCCCCAATTGCAACCAGACCACTTACCTCCTATGAATGAGAAAGCAACAGGGTGGAACAGACAGACAGAGATCAGCACCATTCTCAATTCCCCAATGACAATCAGATCATTTACAGACTATGAATGAAAGCACAACAGGATGGAACAGACAGACAGAGATCAGTAGCATTCTCAATTCCTCAATGACAATCAGACCACTTACTCTCTATAAATGAGAGGGAAACAGATAGGAAGAGATCAGCACCATTCTCAATTCCCCAATGACAATCAAACTACTTACTTCCTATGAATGAGGAAACAACAGTGTAGAATAGACAGGCAGAGATCAGCACCAATTTCACTTCCTCAATGAAAATCAGCCTACTTACACACTTTGAATGAGAGAGCAATAGGGTGGAACAGACAGGCAGAGATCAGCACCATCCTCAACTCCCTTTCAACAATAAAATCACTTACAGACTATGAATGAGAGAGCAACAAGGTAAAGCAGATAGTCAGAGATCAGTATCATTCTTAATCCCCCAACAACAACAAAACCACTCACAAACTATGAATGAAAGAGCAATAGAATAAAGCAGACATGCAAGGATTAGTACTATTTTCAATTTCTCAATAACAATCAGACCACTTACAGACTATGAATGAGAGAGTAATAGAGTAGAACAGGCAGGCAGAGATCAGCACCATTCTCAACTTGCCAATGACAACCAGACCACCTACCCACTATAAATGAGAGAGCAACAGGGTAGAACAGATAAGCAGAGATCAGCATCATTCTGAACTTCCTAATAAAAATCAGACTACTCACAGACTACAAATAAGAAAGCAACAAACAGACAAGTAGAGATCAGCACTATTTTCATTTTCCCAATAGCAATCAGATCACTTACAGACTATAAATGAGAGGCCAACAGAGCAAAATAAACAGATAGAGATCAGCACCATTCTCAATTCCCCAATGACAATTAGACTACTTACTTCCTATGAATGAGAGAGCAACAGGGTGGAACAGATCAGCATCATTCTTGATTCCTCCATGACAATCAGACCACTCACAGACTATAAATAAGATGGTGACAGGATAGAACCAACAAGCATAGATCAGTAACATTCTCAGTTCTCCAGTGTCAATCAGACCTCCTATAAATGAGAGAGCAGCAAGATAAAGCAGCCAGGTGGAGATCAGCATCATTCTCAATTCCCTAATGACAGTCAGACCACTTACTTCCTATGAATGAGAGTGCAAGAGGGTGCAAAAGACAGACAAAGATCAGGACCATACTCAATTTCTTAACAACAATCAGACCACTTACTCTCTATGAATGAGAGTAACAGGGTGGAAAGACAGGCAGACATCAGCACCATTCTCAATTCCTCAATGACAATCAAACCACTTACTGCCTATGAATGAGAGAACAGCAGGGTGGAACAGACAGGTAGAGATCAGTGCCATTCTCAATTTCCCAGTAATAATCAGATCACTTACTCCCTATGGATGAAAAATTAATAGGGTAGAATAAACAAGCAGATATCAGTACTGTTTTTAATTCCTCAATTACAATCAAACCACTTACAGACTATGAATGAGAGAGCAATAGAATAGAACAGACAGGCAGAGATCAGCATCATTCTCAATTCCTTGATGACAATCAGACCACTTACAAACTATGAATAGAAGAGTAACAGGATAACAGATAGGCAGAGATCAGCACCATTCTCAATTCCCAATCACAATCAGCCCACTCACTCCCTATAAATAAAAGAGTAATAAAGTGGAACAGATAGGGAAAAATCAGCACCATTTTTAATTCCCCAATGACAATCAGACCACTTACATACTGTGAATGAGACAGCAATAGGGTGGAACAGACAGGCAGAGATCAGCACTATTCTCAGTTCTTCAATGATAATCAAACCACTCACTTGCTATGAAGAGAGATCAACAGGGTGGAGCAGACAAACAGAGATTAGCATCATTCTCAATTCCTTAATAACAATCACACCACTTACTCCCTATGAATAAGAGAGCAACAGACAGAGTGGAACAGACAAGCCAAGATTAGCACCATTTTCAATTCCCCATGACAAATAGACCACCAACCTATGACAATTGTAATTAGATTGGAAAGTAGGATGTGACATACTACTGCAGAACAAATAATTAGAAAACTACTAACCTGAGTGTGTGGAAACCATGATGTTGTTGCAGAAAACAGATCATGCTCATCCTTACTACTGAATGATGTAAAGGCTCCCTGTTTAACAGTAATAAATGGCACTAGTGCACTGTAAAAGAATCAATTTTCCATCATTCATACCATCAGAGAATGTAGACAATTGCATTCACTCACTTTTCCACAAAATACTTGATGCAAAGCAGCATATTAGAATGCTGAGTAGTCACTAGTAGCTTTTGCATCTCTTCCTCATTCAATGTTTCTGTAGTTCTCTCCAAGAGATCTTGACATCCATTTTCAGATTGGTGCAAGTCTACATAGAAGTGAATGAACCAACTCATAACAGACAATATCACACTTACTCTCCAATTCCACATGACCTCTTGGAGGATACTGCCTTGTTCTCAGCCTTTCCCATATAGTGCTATCCCTCACCATCTCCTTTGCATACCTCTTGACTTGCATAAACTGCTCATCCATAGGCAATTGTCTCTCATCTTGCTTGAGTTTCCCAACACCTGTGGCCCATAGTGCATCACATTTTGTGAACACAATCACAACAGGTACTACAATTCCACAGTGGTTGAGATCTGGAGATATGAACAAGTGATGACACAACCTTACCATTTCCTGTGTCACACTCATCAAAAAACTTTTCCTCTGCACTCAATACAGCACGGTGGTACTGGTCCATTGGGATGCAATACCTATTCAGTGTCAGGTTATCTTCCATTTACTGTCAGCATGACTAAGTCACTTTACCATATAGCATGAATCCGTTTCTTGAGGAGAGTAGTTCTTGCGCGTTCAGTAACGAAGGCCTTCATCTCCTCGAATTCCTTGATGCTGCCAGCCTCGAATCCCCGTGAGTCATGAAAAACAAAGCCCGGGTTACTTTGGAACACCATCTCGTTTTCGATGTTATGTAGTCCACGCTTAAGATATTAGCCGAAATGGGATCGACGGCGGCGACTTGCACTCACGTCTCTAGATTCCTGGATCTGTGCACGATCGACCTGATCGCAAGCCATCGGTGCTTAATGAGATCGAAACCAGATAGAATCAAACCTTTTCCCCCTCCCCGTCGTAGATCTCTGGGTCGTCCGTAGAGTCACAGATTTTCTTGAGAATAGTTGTTTTGCCCGCGTTCGCCCGGCCAATAATGAGAATTCTGAACCGCCCAAATTTCTTCCTGAGATCTTCGTTCTCCATAGCGTGAGCGAGAGCTATGGGGCGTAAGCGATTCGATGGTTGTTTGCTTGCGGTTGCGGTGTGGCAGGAGCAAGGGGTAAACCAATGTTCACACAGCTCCCTAGTAGCAGATGGAACTCCGACAACACGTGTCAAACCGGAACGTCTCCGAAAATCCAGTTCCACACACTCATGATTCATCGCGCACATAAACTCGCGCAACGCGGCCATGTTGGCTTGTAGTACTACTTCTCTGCATGTCTAATAACAACCCCGGTAAACATCGACTATTGCGAGTTTGGCATCTATCTGCACATAACATTCAGCCGCCCTTCATGCGTGTTGACTATGGGACCTGTTGGCGCGCTAGATGAGCTGAGTTGGAGTTGATGGGAAGCGGAAGTGGACCACATACACAACAGGGCGCGCCATACGTCCACCGAGAAGATTGCTGGTGCTGTTCGTGTGTTTAGTATCAGATACTCTCCCAGAAAGTAGTCAACGTGACTGGTCTGCTACTCCCGTTTCTTATTGTGACGGTCCAAATCTGAATGACGGTACCTGAAGCCCCAGCATCGCATACAAGACCAGATGGGAGACAGGCCTGCCTTGTATACATTTATTGGGCACTCACCTTAGCCTAGCCCACCCGCGCGACAATCTAGATCATGTCCCCCAGAACGCCGTCAGATCAGGCCAGTCTACCCGCATGCACCCTTGGGATATCGCTCTGCTCGACTATGTCCTACTGTTTTCGTTTCGAACACACCATGCCCGTGGCATGAACCTGTATGATGTCACATAGACTCCTCGAGGTGGACGACGCGGGTTCTGTGCTCGAAGGAGGGCGGGGCGGAACCTAAGGATGCTGTTCATCGACACTGATGGTGGGGATGGACGTGGAGTAACCACCGAGCGACGAGTAAGAGAAGCATCAGTAAGACGCAGAGAAAAGTACTCACCAATGTATCTCCCTTCCGTGCGCGTTTGGCGAGTGGACCGGGCTCAGGACGTGAGAGTGCAGGTCAAGCGCGTTGTAGGATTCGCGTGGTACACTGTGATCCCTTGGAAAACGCCAAGTTCCACAAGTGAATTCTGTGTATACTGGGTATGGCTCCAGAATGAAGCTGCGATGGAGCAGTGAGCTTGACAGTCAATTTATGTAAGTCTGCAATTGAATATAGGAACCGTACGTACCATCCGCATGATCATCTGCTGGAGCTTCCTACATATCACCGTCTCGCCACGCCCGATGATCCTTGAGCCAATCGCCCAGTGACAATTCCTGTGAGGCGCGATAACCAGACTGGCCGCACACCCCAGGACGACTCTAATGCACCCCAAGAATATTGGAGAGTTGCAACCTGATGGGGTAGGTACTGTGCGCGGCGCTGTTCGTTGAAAAAGTAAGTTGTGTGAGTTGACTACGTGAGAACGATAGTGGTGGACAAGAATCGCGTGCGTGACTATATGTTGTTGGCGACCACGCATATCCTCATGCGAATAAGCCTCGTTCATACTGTCAACATCAAGTCTGAGTCACTTTTCCCTCACCTTTTACACCATCTCTGTGGACCACATTTTGACCCTCTCAGATATCACCACTCGCCAACGGATCAAGAAAATTCATGCGCACCGTAGCACCGTCAATCGGGTGATAAAAGATGGGGCCGGTCTTGAACGTTGAACACGTCATGACAGGCTCAGACGACGAACCGCTGAGACCCAGGTGAGGGTGACAAGCAAAGAATCGCCTGACATGGCGGTACGTTGAACGGTGGACAGATGGCATGAAGGCGTTGGCCAATGAAATCCATGTACGTGTTTCTACTATACATATACACCGGGTGCCCAAAGTATCGACAGGTGCGCGATGTACGAAGAAACAAAAACGTGTATGCGCTCGTGGGGATCCTGATACCCCCTCGTTGTGGCTCTCTCCAAAGTCCAGTCGGAACCTACTCGCCCTCGTTTTCTTTGCGGAATACAATCCACGATATCCGTCCATTCTCTTCTTCCCTGGACCGTGCTCGCCCCATTCTTCAAGGCTCCTCCGCAGGCTCCGAAACACCTTGTTGAAAGACGCACGGAGCAAAGACAACGATTGTCTACGCAGATCAGACGGTATGTATTTGAGACGTCGAGAGTGGCCGGGTGTTGTACAAGGTCAGTCCGCCACTAAATCGCATGCATTACTTTCCGATATAAGCGCAGTGTCACGGCACTCGACTTCCATCCAAAAGAGCCCATCGGCGAGCAGCATTTTTCAGCTTGGAATGTCTTTTCATGCGCAGTTTGACTAGCAGTTTTGAATGCAGGCAAAGATAGGACGGTGTTGAAGGGAGAAGTTGAACAGAACTTGACAAACTAGTCACATCCGTATCTTTTCATCTTTGTTTCTGAACGCTAAGCTTCGCCAACGGGCAAAATATACATTGTCGCAGTAAGATCCATCGTGATCTGCCCTCGTTTTTACATGGACGCCTTCATGATTCTATAAACGAGTCCCTCTGGTCTATGCAAGCCGCCACCCTCTAGGCAACATCTAGTTCCGAGTAATATTTCATCAAAGACAAGTGTCAAGTCCTCGGGGTCATAGTGAGATGGAGCCAAGAAAAGAACCGAACCGAACCCGTTCAATCGGAGACCGGGCCACGATGGCATACAATGAGGTGGACGGAATCGGCTAAGTGTGATTTTTTGGAGGGATTTACTGAGTAGATCTGATAATCCACGGGGCACCTAAAGCTTGAAAAATGCTGATTATGAGCGTGATCAAGACTGTCATGGAATAGGGAGAACAGATCACTATCAAAAAAGCGCCGTCGCGTTTTATACATTTCGTGTGCATTGGTCAATTAGAGGTCGAGCCTTTGCGCCCTGTTGCTTGATCGTAGACTTGTTGTCGTGCCAAGTTGGATCGCCAGACGACAATCCTGGTTTCAATAAACATACCAAGTATCGTGCGGGTCATGATGATTGCGGTGGTAGACAATATACTTGGAGGATAACCGAAGGTCCATCTACAGAAACATTCTTATCCGTATCACAGCCTCGCTGCACGCGTCCGCGACTCGCGCTCGTACGCCTAGACCAGTTCCCGACGCAACACCTTCCTCGTTGGGCACTTGGGTATCTAGTGGAACGGGTACGTCAATGCATTCTGATCACACTAACTAGGTAACACGTACTTGCTTAACGATGTCAATCCCACCCCGCAATCACTTGTACCGGCTCAGCTTCTCGCGCACCCATGCATCGAGTCGTGTGACAACCGCGGAAGCACCAAGCGCTTCGCCTTCGGGCGAGAGAACAGTCCATGCCCGAGGGAGATGCTCGTCGGAGGTGCAAACCTCACTCATGCTTGCAACGGCCATGTCAATAATCAGGTTCTCCGGTCGTTGGAGAAGCGTTTCCACGATTTCGATTGGGGATACTTGGATCCCAGAAATTTTGAATATCTCCTTTGGTATATAAGAACCACCTTCGCTCGATGTTTAAAGCTGATGCAAGCGCGTCAGTGCGCAGGAGCATGACCAATGAAAATACGTACTAGAGGACGCCATCGGCATCTATGCGTACCTGATCGCCGGTACGGAGCCATCCATCTCTGAATGTTTCCTCGCTTGCCTTAGGGTTTCAAGTGCGACACGACAAGTGCGGTTCCCCAGGCTTGTTCAGGCCTGCCAATTGACCATCTTCACATATGACGGGGATTACACGCCAGGGAGGAGTATCGCGACTGACACGGCAATGGTCTGATAAATGTTTATGAGAAACATTTATTTGCAAACAAAAGAAAACCACGATGTCCTTACACATTCGAACTTGCCATACTCTGGTGGTGGCAATCAGCGTTGGAGTGGGAACACAATAATTTACCCACCTCCACTAAACCTTTCCGCGTTGAGAAAACGTAAATACATTTGCTCCGCAAGGGAAATGGGAAGGTATGCGACACCACTACCCATAACTTGCACAGTACTGAATTCCGCCTTCAGAAATGATGGTGCACAATCTGATGGTTGAGAGACGGGACTAGAGTGAGCGTCTTCATACGGTATCTTGATTACAAAAAAGACGTCAGAGAAAGAGGCAGTGAATGCGCAAAGGACAGGACTTGTTTGGGAATGGTATCAAAAAGGACATCGGCGTTCCATTGGGAAAGAAGAGCAATTGTTACAGGGGTTTAAAAATACCTGAACGCTGTAATATAGACAATAGGTATGAAGTATCGGCAAGACATTGAAAATCGCATTTAACCTCCCCGGACCGTTCGATACCGGAGGCTATTTTAGGCATACATAAGATAGCCGGTGTGTGCGAGGGGAAGAAATGCGTACTGCTTGTACTTTCGATGCCTCTGCGGTGAATACGAATGTTCAAGAGAGGAAGCTAGTGGGATTCCCGTGCAAAATCATAGCAGCTGATTCGATGATATGAGTGAACACGCGCTCGCGATTACTCCTGAACAACATACCTTTTGGTAATCCAGTTGTTCCACTAGAAAATACGAGATAGGCGAGGGTATCAGCCTGGGCTGGTAGTTGTTGTAGGGTATTCTGCCGTGCCAGCTCAACGAGTTCTGCGTAGCTGATGCGACCCTTGACATTACCTCCTATGACATAGCGTAATGTGGCCATCCGGAAAGCCCAAATTGAGCGCCATAGGGAGGAGGGCATGCTGGAGTTCAAAGGAAGTAGAATAGGCTGATAACATGACAAATTGGGCCGTCATGACGAGTGACAAGTGAACCAGAGCGATACCATCTTACGCAAGTGATCAGGGTACTCCGTGTGTGCAGAGTGAGGAACGGGAAGGCCATCTATTTCACCAGGCTCGGGGCGGATACCCAAACTGCCACTCTCGACGAAGTGCCTGAACGAGCGGGATTGCCCCGTGGCTACGTTGATTTGGAAAGTGAAGTGTTGGTCTGGACAGTCGAGGAGGATACTGTGGATATTCTGAGGGTATATTGGGCAGTGTGGGGAAGGCTACATGATGAAAGGCCATTGATACGGCTGTTTTCGGAACGGCACTGACCGATGCGGGCACGCCTTATGTAAACAAAGACTTGCGTCTCATTGGCTCCCTCATCTCTGACATCATCTCCGTGGAAGAGGGAGAACCAGACGCAGGCGACAGGCGAACCTCGTATTCCAGGTTAGCGTCATCATATTCTGTCTGATTCCCCCAACATTGTTTCTGATCCGAGAAATCCTGCAGAACGAGACAAAGTGGCCCAGGCTCACCAGGCCGCGCTCGCAAGCCTCATCACGCTTACCAGGGTCTTCATATCAACGCCGATCACCTCTTCCTGGTCCTTCAAACGACATCCTTCTCTCGTGCGTTCTCTCCTTTTCGAAAACGGAATCTTTGCCAATATTAGAACATCCAGTTGCATCCTATCATACCTCGACCTTTATAGTGCGTTCCTTGGTGATTTGGATTGCCCACCTGCTCATCTTTTGGGATTCGAGTCTGACTATACCGTAGTATTCCTCGCTGCCGAGGTAAAACATGTTTCAATGAGGAATTGGGTCTTGAAAGCTATCGCAGTCTCAGCCGAAAATATTGCGGGACTTGAAAACTCTGGTATGGCTTCTTGTCGTGTCTTTTACTTGGCTTCTCATTCCATACCCAGTATGTCGCACACTCGTTTTTCTTTTCAAAGAGTTTGCGCTTCTCCGCATTCTCTCCGTGCGCCGTAACTGATATCTTTCCGGTGTTGTTTCCTTTGGTTGATGCCATCACAAGGTTTGCGCTCCACTTTGTGATAATGCTTTTTCTCCTAACAATCCCTAGTTCTTAATATACATTGGTACACTGTCCGAACATGCCTATCATGCCCCACTAACCCAGATTGACATTCCACCTATCGTATACCGGTACATTCTGTACGCATATACACTTTTTCATTGGAGTTTATATGCCTTGCAGAGAGAACATGGGACGCGAGACACAGGTTAATATGCCTACATATACCCGTTCGCGCCAGTGTATTCGGAGTGCCACTTGAGGACCTGATGGGTTGCGATGGCGAGAAAGGTGAAATCTCTCGAGTTGTTAAGGACTCCACTCAATACATTCGGGAGAACGGTGAGTCTGAGCCTCGTTCATCCACCTCCAGTTCTCACGTATTATTCAGACGCTCTCCAGACTCGTCTTTGCTGAAGCAAGTACGGTGAAACACGAGCGCCTTGCAGATAATCAACTTCCTTCATTTGCTGGGTCCGTTCTTGAACACCGATCGTGTGTTGCATTCCGCAGTCTCGGCTCTCTCATCGCATGTATCTTTCAGGCCCCTCAGCGTGGACCAGAGGTCCTTTTGAGCCCTCATCCGCTTTGCACGATGCGCGTTCGGGTCCATACACACCAAGGTCTTCCTTCCACTTTTTATGGTGATCCTGGATGTCAGGGGGTGAGCCTGTGTCTTCCCCCACAGGGGCCACCATGGCGCTACAGATATGAATACTATCACCACAAGATCGGCTAAATTACGCTGTCCTATTAGCTTCGACGAATGGTTTGCAGATTCTCGACTGACCTTTCTCATTGAAACAACCCCAAGACCATCCTCACCTCGATGGGCAACGGTAGAGGTTATTTCCACTGACCCCGCCATCGTCGTTACTCATGCTCTCTTGCTGCGCGCCTCACTTTTCGCTCGCACCTCCAGAATTAAAAGAGGCCGGCGTTTCACACTGCTAGATGGATTAGTGAGACGTCCGATACGTGTCATGTTCGTTCAGGTGTAAAGCATGCAGGTTACTAGCATCCAAGTGTAGTACAACGTTTAGAACGAGAACACGATGCATCTCCGAGCGCAATCGCGCAGGTGAAACTGACCCTATTAGTATCAATGTCATTCCCGGCAGAGTAAACATTTCGCAAGGAGCGTGCGAATTTTGCCCCAGCTGGTGCTTCATATCCGTGCTGAATAGCAAGACATCGCCGACTGGTATTTTCGAGACTTGCACCCATCACCGCCTCTACAGTAGGCCTCGCAGGCGGCGGATACTACTAGCGATCTCGACTGCACCAGCATATCCCATTTCGACTCGGGAGACGAGACGACCACCCCATGGGCACCACCCCCGCGTGAAGCCATGCTGAATGCTCTCCAGCTGAGCACTGCGGGATAAGCCGACAACGACGTGTTTGACTTGCCATCGTCGGAGGCAGGGCGACGGGCGCAGGTGTCGCCATCGACGCTGCGAGTCGAGGTCCCAAAGTCGCCCTCGTCGAATGCAACAATTTCAGCTCGGGTACGTCCTCCACAAGTGACTGTCTGTCCGTTTACGATGAACAAGCCCGTCGTCCAAGTTGACCATGCTCGTTGGTGTGCGTATCTCCAAAAGGCGGTGATGGTGTTGGATTATGAGCAGTACAAACTCGTGAGGGAGACGTTGCATGAACGGTGGAAACTCTTGCAGACAGCGCCGTATCTATCACGTATGCTTCCCATTATGCTTCCCCTGTACAAGTAGGTCTCCCGCCTTCCTTTCCCATACTATTCTTATCCTTTCTCAGGTGTTGTGAGGTGCTTTATTATTATGCTGCAAACGGTATGATGTATTGGCGAGTAAAGAAAACATGGAGAGCTCATATCTCGTGTCAAAAGGCAAAGCTCTCGAACTGTTTCCAATGCTCAAAAGCGACCGTCTCGTCGGGGCTGCTGTCTACTACAACGGTTCGTTCTTGTCCTGCATCAATACCTAATTCGACATCCTGGTCTAGGCCAACACAACGATGAACGGATGAACGTCGCGTTGATCATGACTGCCGTCAAGCTTGGTGCGACCATCTCTCAAGTCTGCAAAAACGCCATGGTAAGTTGGTATCAAGGATGAGTTTACCGCACGCGAATTCAACGTCCGTGCCAGACGTCGCGATGTCTTATATCCGGACAGGGCATCATCAACCTAACTGGCCCGTACACTGATGTACTTCTCTTGCTCGATGGTCCCTCGCACAAGCCGATCCTACGGCGGCGACACGAGTACGCGTGCACGGCGGTAGATGTCCTCGCGCGACGCACCCGCCTCGCATTTGTAGACGCACATGCTGCACTTTCTGTGCTCCCACGTGTGATCTCAGAGATCATGAGCAGAGAACTCGGGTGGAGTCGTGCCCACCAGCGGGAGGAATATGCACATGTGGTCGAGTTTCTGGGGAGGCCTGAGTGGTGCTACCCAGGCTCCTGTGGTCCATCCCTGGGCATGGTACACATGGTCCAAGGATGGGTGCTTGGGCTGGTAAGTGTATCCTATGTGTTGGTGTTGAATATTCCTCTGATCGTTATGTCGTTGTTCAGGTCGTCGCATAGCCGGAATAAATTCACTGATGAAGTGAACACGTTGAAGGAGCTGTTTGATGAGTACGTTGTTCTGGTGCTGAGGGACACTTTGGCTTCAGTGGACAACACTCGCTTGTTCATGCAGCTGAGCTAAACAGCAATACAGCCTGCATTGGTGGTGTTTTACCAAGAGTGGCCTGGCCTTTGGTATGATGGCCTCTGGGACACCAATCATTGGTATGTGTTTGCATAAGAAGGGTTGAGTGACTGGTTGGATATCAATTTTGACAAGTTTGATAATGTGGCTTTTGCTGTGACCTTGTTTAAGTGATGAGTCTGATGATTTAATACCTTAGATCTGTGGACATCTAAAGTCTGTTTCAATGATGAGTGTGGCTGGGGTTATCAAGAAGGAGCAAAAGCAAATCCCTGTTGGAAAGAGTGGCTGGAAGGGTGTGAAGCCATCTTGAGTGTCTCATATATTTATGATCCCTGCTATTGTAGATGTTGATCCAACAATGAATATACCAGTAATATGAAGATACAAGAAGGTTCAAAAGCACAAGTAATTGGTTGAAAACATGACACAGGTTCCTACATTCCCTTTAACTTGATGTGTACCCTTCATCATACATGACAACTCTATTATTGTACAAGATATTCTGGCTCTTCAATGACTGAAGATTGTGTCAATGACTTCACTTGCTGATATTCTTGGCTATGAAATTTTCAATAAATAATCATAAACAAGACTCCTATTACTGACAGATGAGATGTTCAGAGATCAGATTCATAATCATCTGAGACTTTTCCTCTTCCTCCAGTTGTGATGTGTATTGAGAGTAGAACTTTGTGAGTACTTGAGCAACTCTAGCAGATGTTCCAGAAGAAATGTACTGCTCAGCTGCAGTTTCAATTGGATCTTGAACCTTTTGCTGAGCTAAGGAGAAGGAGTGTTCCAAAATCAAGGCATAGCCTAAAAACATTTATTATTATATGAAATAATAATATTAGAATCTGACCAATGCCACTCCTTAATGCCTTCTTCCATGCACCAAATGGAAGTGGGGTCTATGCAATGTGAAGTAGTTACTACAGGTATAAAGGAAGAAACATACACCTAGGCTTGAACTAGATGGCTTGCCCACTTTTTCCAAAGACTGACCATTGTGTGGAGTTATATACTAGGAATAATAGTGTATGATAAATGAATTACCATTGATGGGGAAAATGACACCTATGTAATCTAGTTCAATTGATTCAAATATGAAACAAACAAATGACATACAGTCTGTAACATATTAAAAGATATGAGTGAGATATAATGATACAACCAAAAACAAAAACTGATTCATACCTCCTTCTAAGATGTAGCAATAACTATTAAGGGAGTTTTATCAAGAGTATATAAAGACTTACATCCTGATTTATAATATCAATAACTAGACTTGTATGGAATAATGGAGACACACCAGCTATATATAATGAAATGGAAATAATATTATGTCAGTATAAAATATGAAAAGAGTAAATAAATTCCATACTTGCTATAAAATATCAAGTCAAATAAGATTAAAAGGATAAAGAAATAAACACACATCCTGAGTATTACACCATGAGTGAAATTGTTTGTTAGATCAAGATATTGAACATATACCATCTATAATAGACCATATGAATTAGAAATGCATCAAATCCTAGAAGTGCATATAATTAGAAAAATACATACAAGCTGAATATAAAATGAGAAGGTAATAAAAGATGAGCATTGACAGCATTCTTGATTCCCTAATGACAATCTTACTGGCTATGAATAGGAGAGCCATAGGGTCAAACCAACAGGCAGAGATCAGCACCATCCTCAATTCCCCAATGACAATCAGACCACTTACAGACTGCAAATGAGAGAGCAATAGGGTGGAACAGATAAACAGAGATCAGTACCATTCTCAATTCCCCAATAACAACCAGACCACTTACAAACTATGGATGAGAGCAATGGGGTAGAACAGACAGTCAGATCAGTATAATTCACAATCCCCCAATGACAATCAGACCACTTACTTCCTATGAATGAGAGAGCAACAAGGTGGAACAGACAGGCAGAGATCAGCACCATTCTCAATTCCCCAATGACAATCAGACCACTTACATCCTATGAATGAGAGAGCAACAGGGTGGAACAGACAGGCAGAGATCAGCACCATTCTCAATTCCCCAATGACAATCAGACCACTTACTTTCTATGAATGAGAGAGCAACAGGGTGGAACAGACAGGCAGAGATCAGCACCATTCTCAATTCCCCAATGACAATCAGACCACTTACTTGCTATGAATGAGAGAGCAACAGGATGGAACAAACAGACAGAGATCAGCACCATTCTCAATTCCCCAATGACAATCAGACCACTTACTTGCTATGAATGAGAGAGCAACAGGGTGGAACAGACAGGCAGAGATCAGCACCATTCTCAATTCTCCAATGACAATCA
>JBBPMY010000236.1:0-23145 GCA_038090615.1 Phylloporus gajari | reverse complement strand
TTTTCATTTCATTTCTTCTATTTAATGGAAGCATGGACCCTTTAACCACAGGTCTGTGCCTATTTGCACAGCCTGATGATGGACATTACTTCTTCACCTGATACATGAGGCAAGGGCTATGCCACAGCCTCCTAGGGTACAGGGTTGGACTTATATGGTACAGATCAGTAGATCTGATACAAATATATACATATATGGACAGTAGTATATAAACTCTCAGAGGCCAACTGGCATCTCCAGTCTGGTTCTCCTAGGTAGTTCCCCTAGAGTCAGATCTCCCTAAGTCAATGCTTTCTAGTGCAACCTAGTGACAAGTCCCTAGTGGGCTTTAGGGTTGTTTCAGTATGCATATGAATGTATACACTTCAGAGGACACAATATTTTACCTTGCTCCCCTCATGGAGACCAGCACAATCTCATTAGTGTACTGGTGACCTTGCTCTCTCCCTTACTCCTACTGTCAAGGTGATACAAAGGCCAGAATACCACCTACCAGCAAGGAAGCTGATTATAATCTATTAGATATGATGGTGAGTTTACAAAAGTATGTAGGAACTTGGCCCTTAAGAAAAAATACAAATTTCTAGTCATCAGACATGAGGGTAACACCTTCACCCTTGCATTTCAGTTATGTTTCCTCCTCTCCATGCAGTAGCATGGAGGCTTACCTCCTCTTGGAGGCCACACGAAATGAGTGAGTAATATCTTACATGTGTGAAGATCTTACACACAAGATTGTTCACCATAATGTCATTGTGTTGCAACTTAACCACCTTGTTCTTGAAAATGCCCAGAACAACACCTGTGCTACAGATGAACTCATTGGACATGTTCACTTCTCTATCAGACAGAGCAGTCACTCAGTTGCTTGAACAAGCCATGCAAGAGTCTCATTTGTCCCACTATAGTGCAATAAAAGGAACATTTGGTGCACAGTACCAATTTTCTTTCCAGACACTATAAGCTTAATATGCTACTACTATCAGAATCTATTCTGGTGTCTGCATTCAATGTAGCTTTAGATTGATCACTACTCATGTACTTCCACTATTACCATTAGTACTGTATACATTGATTCTATAACACCACAAACAATGCAGGTTTACCCCAAGCTGTCACAATTTGTGCTGTGCTGTGACATTGTGTGACACCCTGGTGACTGCTGAGGCTTGGCTAAAATCTGGAGCCTTGACTATGGAAAAAGGCCAGTTTGCTGATGTAGCCAGGACATGACCAGGACAGCTATAATACAATACAATGACAACCTATTGGGAAGGTAATTGGGATGACCAGGGGATATACCAATGACAAGTACAGGAGCCTGACCATGCCCACAGTCAGAACAGCAATAAGGAGGAGGATGTGTCAAGGGTAGGGATATGTATTGAAATACTTGATAGGAACTCAGTAAACACTAAAGAACCTACAATAGGAAAGAACTGTAAAGTGTCTGTCCTAAGCTTAAGTAATAACTACCATAAATGAAATATAAACTCTAACAATATGTCCATATCCACAACCATGACACGACCAGGACAGCCACAAATCAAGGATGGGGAAGTGACCTAAAAGCATAAGGGGATAAGAAAATGATGGATATACATGTGAGCAGGTGGGGCAAGATTGTCAACAGTAGCACTTGTGTATGTAGTTTACAAAATAGCATACTGTATGCTCTCTGACTGTATGCTGTCCCTAACTGTACCTCTATAGTATTGTTTCAGGTCTATGACTTGCCTGTCCATTTTGCTATCAAGAAAAAGAATGAACATCTCTACTCTGCCATTCTATGCAAAATTAAAGTTTTGCAAGCACTTAATGCCTTGCCCTCCAGCCCCTTCAAGTGCCCAAACAACAAAAACCCACCAAACCCACAAACCCAAACCCCCCACCTAACCTCACACCCCACCCTGAAAGACTAAAATTGAAAATGAAAGACTGAAATTTTTGTAGGTTGTTGGGGGGGTGAGGTTGAACACATATGGTGGGGGTTTGTGGTTGAGGGAGGTGGTCATCTGGACTCACACTATGAACCCAGGAACTGAATGTTAAGATGTATACAAGTTTAGGTCCAGATAGACAAGTGGTGTAAGTGGTGAATGTGATAGTGTCTAGGATGGTGAGAGCCAATACATATTGATTGGACTTAGTGTCATCTAAAGCATTATATATCTGATTTTGTGAGGTTATCAGGGTTATAGTGAGGTTCAAGATAGAAATCTCAAAAAATCTGTTTTTATAAGATTTTTAAATCTTGAATATATAGAGTATACCCAGAGTCAACATGCTAGGTGGACTGAAATTGAAGATTAGATACAGAATCTCACAAATCACACCATATCATTGTCATTGGTCATACATTAGTCAGAGTACATCAATCCTATGCTGCAGCACAAATTTTAAACTTGCTCATGGGATGATGGGTTAATATGGTTGACATGCACCATCATCTTATTGTAAAACACCTGCTTGGGAACCCACAAATGAAAGACTGAAATTGAAAATGTCAAAAATTTGTGCTGCAGCATAGGATCAATTGATCAGGATGCAACAAAATATGAGATCTAACACTAGTTACAAATGAGAATATGTGAGCATCCACAGATGTCTTTATGCTCATACCATACTTAGTTAAAACAGTTTTAGTATAATAAAAGTCAAGATGGGGAAAAAACAAGTACTCAACACAATATGTAAGATAAAAATGAAAATGAAAGACTGAAATTGAAAATGTTCAGTCTTTCATTTTCAACTTCAGTTTTTCATAATTTCAGTGTTTCATTTTCATGTTTATCTTACATGTTATATTGAATGCTTGTTTTTTCCCCTCATCTTGCTTTTGATTTTTCCACATGGTACATGTCACCCAACACCTGAGATTCTTCACCTTTAGAGAAGTCAATTAGGCTCTGATCCAATGTTGTGCAGGCCACTGTGATAACTACCAGGAAGTTGGTGCCTGTCTTTTTTTTCTGCTCTCAACCTCCATCACAGTGATAATCACAATACCATGCCTGCAGTCTCTGAGACTCATTGTTGAGCCTGCTATTCAGTGTATACCTAGTGTATGACATGAGTATCTTTGCTGTCATTTACTATTACTGACAAACCTTGTGTAGCCTCTGCCCATCTGCATGTGTAGCTATGGTGAACATGATCATGGACCACCCAGCTTATGTCTACCAGTGTGAAAGTGGTGGCCTGTTCATGACAGTAGAAGACCTGATTCCCACTTGCAAATCTGACTAACCATTGTACTCAGATTGAATGTGAACCTACCCCACATTTCAAATGCACTAGATGTCATGAGAGCATGACTCTACTGATGGCTCATCATGGACCTGGACCTGGACCATCCAGGGCTATGTTCTCTATACCAAGCTTGGAGATGACAGGTAGTAGCAACCATACAACAGCCCTCCAGAGTTATTTATGGTCCTCAGTGTTACACTTGGTCTGGGTAGGGCAAAGCGTAGCCTCAGAAGAACCTGTAGGAACTAAGACTTGAGACTAGTGATGGAGATCGACTAGGGATAAGGGTTCTAAAGTCTGGGCAGTGGTAAGGCGCCTCAGAGTCACTAGGCAACGATTAGGTGACTAGGACTATCAATGACTAGACAACGGCTGTTGACTAGACTGAAAGGACCAGGAGACAGACAGTCTGCTGGGACTAAGGTGACTGAAAGGCTGATGGCCAATCAGACCAAGGTACTGTTCACAAGATGGTGAACTGGATACCCAGGGGCTAGAGGTTCTAAGGACAAGCTCCCGTTCAGAGCACAGGGGGAGGCTCAAAGAGATGAGGGACGACAGGAAGGAAGATCAAATGGATTGCTAGTCTAGAGGTACAGGGAGTACTCTGAGGAGAACTAGCTTAAGAGAAAAGAATAGAAGAAGAAAGAGAGGGTTTATATACCTAAGGTATAGAAACCGATGGAATATGAAAGAACTATAGTACACAGGAAGTAGTCAGCGAGATGACTAAAGGGAATGTGATGGAATCACATGGAATGTCCAAGAAGATGGTGGATAGACTATAATTAGGAGAGGATGATGAGTCATCGGGCCGATGACTAAGAAGAAGTGAGTAATTGTAGAAAAAAGAAATAACATCCAGAACTCATATGACTAAGACAATGAAAGAAATCATAACACTCAGTGTCACCTCTTGGCATGGCTTGCACTGAAGTCGACTCAAGCATGACATTGCAGATGTAGAGTTGCCCAGGTCCAGCCTCAAGTGGGTCAGTTAACAACCACAGGATGCAGAGTGCAGTGGCTGCTTGAGGAATATCATTGTCTCCATGTCACTTATTTGCACAGGACATCTTTACAACACCTGTATACTTACTGTTGTAGACATATTATTTCACAGTTTATGTGATCATGTTATCCCATGCCAATGATGATGTGTTCATGCTATATCATGTTGCACCACTGAACTATATGGCTCACCCACTGCAGGGTCAAGCATTGCTCTAGTTTGGCCATGGTTGACTGAGAAGATGTGGCAAGTCCTGCACAGTATTGCAACAGGGACCACAATCTAGTCTAGTCAACTGACCAGAGTCCAGTGGCATGATGCCATTACACTGTAAGTATTGAGGGCAGGCTGCAAGAAAGACATTGGAAAAGTACTGGTAAAGAGTACAAAAGCCAATCAAAATGAAAGCATAAGGTATGGAGAATGAAAGTGAAGTGATATAGAAATGAAAGCAAAAACCAAATACTCTGAATAAAAGAGGACTTGAGCTATGAAATTGAAAAATAGTGGGGCAAAATCAAAACAATGAAAGTAAAAACAATGATGGAGAAAACCAAATACTCCAAACAAAAGAAAAGGATGGAGATACACAGTCAAAAAACAGTATGAGAAAATCAAAAGGGTAGCAGCTGAAGATCAAAAATGGAGCTGTGAAAATACTATACAACACACAAGAAAAGAAAGCATGAGTTATGAAAATGAAAATTTTGTACACTGGTGCTCTTTATATCCTCAGACAAAATCCTTCAGGCCATCATGTGTGACATTTTCAGTTTCATCAGGCTCTGCCTGTTTTGGATCTCTTGATCCTTCAATTTTGTTTTTGATCTTTGGTATTCATTTTTGACCTTTTGAATTTTGTTTTTGCCTTCATTTGTTTTCATTTTTGGTCTTTCATTTTCAATCTTTCATTTTCATTTTCAACCTTTTGTTTTCATTTTCAATCACAGTCTTTCAATTTCAATTTCATCTTGCATGTTGTATTGAATACTTGTTTTTCCATACAGTACATGTTACCTGACACCCAAGATTCTTTGCTTTGAGAGAAGTTGATTAGGCTCTGATCTAATATTGTGTGGGCCACCATGATAATCACCAGGAAGTTGGAACCTATCTTTTTTTTTCTACTCCTAATCTCTATCATTACAGTGATAATCATAGTACTATGCCTGCAGTTCCTGGGACTTGTTGTTGAACCTGCCAGTGCAGTACATATCTAGTGGATGATGTGAGTATCTTTGCTGTCATTTACTATCACTGACAAAACTTGTGTAGCCTCTGTCCATCTGCATGTATGGCCATGGTGAACATGACCATGGACCCCAGCCCAGCTTGCCTCCAAGCTAGTATGAAGGTGGTGCCCTGTTCATGACAGTAGGAGACCTGATTCCCACTTGCAAATCTGACTATTTATTGTACTCAGATTGAACATGAACCCACCTTACATTCCAGGTGTACAAGATGCCATGAAGAATACTTCATGCATTTACTACTAGACAACATGGCTCTACCAATGGCTCATCATGGACCTGGACCTGTACCACCCAGAGCCATATTCTCTGCATCAAGCTTGGAGACAACAGGTAATAGCAACCATGCAACAGCCCTACAGAGTTATTTACAGTCCTCAGTGTCACCTCTTAGCATGACTCACACTGAAGTTGACTCAAGTATGACATTGCAGATGTGGAGTCACCAAAGTCTAGCCTCAGGTGGGTTAGTTAATGACCACAGGATGCAGAGTATGGTGTTTGCTTGAATTTGAGTTATCAGTACCAGGTCCATCTGCATACATCAAGGAGACAGATGAATATGGGATTGCAACCCAAGTTTTCCAATGTAGCACATCATTGGACCTATCAGATCTATCTGACAGCCAGCTTGATGATCTGATTCTTGACATCCACCATTGCTTCCCCTCATTTTGTCACCAGATGATTGATGGATATCTGCTACACCTAGGACATCAAGTATCACAAAGTAGACTTGAGGCATCATATCTTAGGGTTCTTGAATCTTCAGCAGGAACATTTGGAGTACACCAAATCCAATGGTGAGTGTACAGTGATGCTGGACCAATGGCACTCCTACACCATGATAGTCAACATAGTGAGTGCATGGCCAATTAAGCCAAGTAATCTCACTAGATGGTGAATGTTTTGCTACAGGCTTGATTAGATGGTGTATCATGATCCATGGCTTTATAGACAGAAACTCACAATATGTTCTTGATATCTATGTATCAAACAACAATCAAATGTAAACAGTGTTGGAGCTTTTTGAAGATATTGCAGAGATACATGGCTATTTAAGCTGTGTCCATAGAGATCATGGAACTGAGAATCTCCTTGTTGCTGCTCAGATGGAGGAGGTGAGAGGTAGTGAACACAGCTCTTACATTTCAGAGATGTATATATCTCTGTGCTAAGTTATGAATTGTAGGGAGCTGATGTTTATACATACCAGGAGTGTACACAACATCTGAATTGAGAGGTTATGGGTGGACATCACAAATGGAGTTGGTCTCAAGTGGAAAGGGTTTTGAAAGGAGTTTTTTTCACAGTCTCAAGGCATTTGATCAACTTGACATCAATAATTCCACACATGTTTGGCTACTCCATAAACTATTTCTCCCAGTCATCAATGACAAGCTTGAGCAGTGGGCAGCTACTTAGAACCATCATGTTATTGCTCAACCTGGTGAGTGTCACTTGTCTCCTTGGTCACTATTTCTTCAAGAGATTATTGAACAGTGACAATAGGGCCTCTTTCTGGATGAGGAAAATGTTGAGAATATTGAGGAGTATGGGATTGACTTGCAGGATCTAAATTCCCAACATATAATCATGATAGCAGCTCAGATCAACTTGTGTCCAACCCATTCATTTTGAATCAGTCAGAACATTGATGTTCCTGATACAATCAGCCTGCTTACCATGGAGAACACTGGTTTTTATCAGTGTCTGTTACCAATCCTGGACTATACTTGCACATTCTCAGATATGCAGTCCCATAGGTTGTTGTGAATTGAGGCACTCATCATTGCACAGGACATCTTTACAATGCCTGTATACTTACTACTGCAGACATACTATTTCACAGTTTATATGATCATGTTATTCCATGCCAATGATGCCATGTTCATGCTAGATTATGTTCCACAACTGAACTGTATGGCTCACCCACTGCAAGGTCAAGCATTGCCCTAGTTTGGCCATGATTGACTGAGGAAATGTGGCAAGTTCCACATAGTATTGCAATGGGGACCACAATCTAGCCTAGCCAACTGACCAGGGTCCAGCAACATGATGCCATTACACTGCAAGTATTAAGGGCAGGCCACAAGAAAAGCATCAGAAAAGTACTGATAAATAGTACAAAAGCCAATCAAAGCAAAAGCACAAGGTATGAAAAATGAAAGTGAAGTGATACAGAAATGAAAGCAAGAAGTTGTAATTGGAAATAGAGAAAATAATGAAAGCAAAAAATCAAATACTCTGAATCAAAGAGGAGTTGAGCCAAAAAATTGAAAAACAATGTGGTGAAATTGAAACAATGAGAGTGAAATCAATAACAGCAAAAACTAAATGCTCCAAACAAAAGAAAAGGATGGCCCAGTGTGGCCATATTTACATGGCACTCATCTCTGTAGTTGCTGGATGTCCCTGGGTTCCCTTAACATTGTGTGGTCTGGCCACTACAATGCTCAGGTCACTCAGCTTGTCTGGAGCCCATAGAGGTGAGTTCTTCTACTCCACTTGCTCTGGCACTTCCCTGATACATTCTGACAATTCTTGCAGGTTATTTGGCATGTCCCTGGCATCCTCAACACATCTTGATGCCCCTGACATGTCTGCTTCAATATCCTTTATAATTCACTTAACTTAGAGCCATATGATGAGTACAAGTTAACCCTTCATTCTGGTCATAGGCTGACTTGTTCTAACTTGTTTAACATGTCTAGGTTCCATCACCATATCCTGGTACTCCTGATGTGGTCACTTCAATGTTGGAGTGCATGTTCTCAAGACTTGCTCATCTATTCTATTCCCACTCATGCTCAACATACTGGGTTCTAATTCATCATTTTGATGGATTGTCAGGCAGTTCAGGTGGTACTCACAGGTGCAGGGATAGTCCAGGAATGTCCTATTTGAGCAGTCACAGTGACATCATGGGAACTTGTTGTTGCTGTCATTATCACATGTAAATGAAACTAATTGTTTGTTGAGTGACAATGAATCCAATGACTGGAATATGGGATTTTTAATTGACCCACTCACCATCACAACCATGTTATCATTGCCAGTGATATGGTGGTACCATTGTGGAAGCAAGAGGGTGCATTGGAATAGGTGAGATGTGTGAGGCTGTGCACAACAACTTGACAACAGCAACCAGTGACAGCATGACAGCTGGGCAAGAGTATGTGAGTATTATTTTCTCATCCTTGTGCAAAACAGAAAAATGACAATGGTGATCAGGAGAAAGTGGTGACATGTGTCCAGAACTCAGATCTGTGGATGGCAGGCAAGACTCAATTTCTTAGGGTCAGTGGATGAATTTATGACTCTGGCAGGCAGTGTTTCTGGGGGATGATGCTTTACCTGCTGAGTGCACTAAGATGAGGGACAGAATGGGACAATAGTTCTGTCCATTGTTGAAATTTCAAGTTTTGATGACATTTTGAATGACAGGTGAAGCTTGAAATTCTTGAGCTTGACTTTTTGTTTGTGTAAACAATAAATGCTGACTGTAGTCCAGTCTCCAATTAAGTTTGAGGTTTATTTGATGGCTACACTAGAATACTCTACTTGAAATTTAAGTATACATTCAAGCTTTAGCCAAGCTTATTATTTGAGATAGCATTCAGGAGCACTGGGTGCTCCTGTGCATGCTTCAACTTTCCACATGCATATTTTTGTTCCACAAAACTTCAAATATTACCATCCCCAAAATCTCAATCAGAATTTAAAGCATTCTCTTCATATTCCAGACAGTCTTTAATCTCAACTTAAATTCTGCAAAAAGCACTGTGTTATTTAGCATAGGGTTGTGTCATGTCTACACACAGCCACAATTCTCTCTGCCCAGTGACCTTGTAAACAAGGTGATGATGCACTGTTATCTCTGAGATATTGTTTCCTATTTATATACTATGTGTTTTCATCTCCGCTGATCATCCTCTGCCTCTTTTTTCCTCTCTGTTCTACTAGCTCTCATTCATGTGCACTAAACAAATGTCTCCCATTGTAACAATACCATCTCATTCTTTGAACAGTTCATTCTGACCAACATAAACAAGGTTCCTGTTGAGACACTGACATATATCTGTTTTTGAGGATGGATGGCAATGATGAGAGATGGTGGCCTGTTGTTGTAGGGATGAAATGGTAGTGTAGGAATGGATAGGCTTGACAAGATAGGTAAAGAACTGTTGAGAGAGATGGGGGTGACCAGTGACCCAAGAAAACCCATAGATAGTGTGCTATTACATGCATTCACCTAGCAGTAGTTTCAGCAAAATCTGGTGAGACAATCAGTTAACAAGTAGCCTATTTGATGGCCTTGCCAGTGTTGGAAACTGCTGCCTGTACACATGTTGCCCAACAATGGTGGGGCTTCCTGCTAGTGCCTCCAGCAAAGCCTACTCAATCAGAGCAGAACAATGTTGATCCATCCTATGATGTATCTTTAAGCCTGCATCTCAAGAATCCTAAGCCAGGAAAGGACCATCTTATGTGTTTCTAAAATGCACATGGAAGCTGACACAAACCTGTAGGATCTGAGCCATTACAGCACACCCAGCTTCATACAATGATTCTCAATGTACTAGAGGAATCCTATTCCTTAAAGGCCCTCCATTTTTTCCTCCTAGGAACCTTTAGTGGACAGCCTGGCCTGGTAAGTGTTCATTTGTCACTACTCTATGCACTCATCTACCCAATACTCAGCTCATATCTACTGCTACCCAACTAGTGAGGGGGAATGCATACCTTCCAAAGGTACAAAAGGCAGTTAAACCAGTGCTAGATCTTTTCAAGCAGCAACCATCATCTGATGTCCTCTTTCTAATCAACACACATAGCAACCCCATGAATGGCCACATATTGCATAACTGTTCCAAGAAAGGAAATGTGTGGTATTTGCTGGCAGACATCATATGTGACCATACATCACATATTTCAAGGAGCTTTATTATCAAGGCAGGTATTCTAGTATTATGTTGGGCCTAACATATTTAAGCAGCTGCTTTCAATCTTAGGGGTTAAGAGGCTGGTCTTAATAAACTGCAGCCCTGCATTCACAGTTCAAGAGCACTTTAATGTAGGCATCCTTCCTATCATTGAAAGATGAGGTCTGCCACCTTGGTGATGTGTAAGGCCAACCCATTTCCAGCCATGGTTTGGACTTTGTCATCAGGTTCTCTGGTAGATCAACTCACTCACATCATGTGATGTCCACTATTATGAGTATAGTCAGAGATGTTTATATCCAATAGAAACCAATTGAAGAAGTACTACAAAATCTCATACCCATGATGTGGGATCTGTTGTCACTCACCCCAATCATCTTGGTCACTAGGGGCAGTGATGGGGTTCTAATGAGTCACAAGTATATCTTATCTCCCCTTATAAGAGGCATTTGGAGCCTGAAGCATGTCTGCAGCAACCTGAGCTGTCAAGCAAGATCACTATCCATTAGGACAAATACACTCATGTGGTGTAAAAACCATGAGTTTGCTAGATTCACATGCAATTTGTGCCAATAGACATCTGGCTGGATACCTTGACCAGAATTCTTGATCCTCCTAGATAGCCACTATTTTTATTATCATTACTTTCCCCTTTCATCCACTGATGTGACATACTTATCTTGGGCAAGACCTTGGGAAAAGCTTAACACCCTTGATGAGAAGAAAAGTTGATAGTAGCACATTTGAGATGTACTGAAAGAGGGGTTACCAGGTTCATCTGACAACAGATGCAGGGGTTCATTTGTGGTGTACACATCCTGAAGAACATGACAGTAGGTTCAAAGAGACCTCAATGGGTGATGAAGGTGGCCTTCCATTGGTGTCTGTCTTTGATACAGACATTGTTGTACCCTCATTGTACATCAAATTTGGTAAAGACACAGGCATCCTGAAGCTTGTCAATGAGGTCTGAGATAAGAGGGAGAGGGTAAGTGTCACAAATTGTATGTTCATTGGGATATTGATAGTCCTGATAGGGACAGAGTTTACCATCCTTTTTTTGGACAAAGAAGAAGGTGGATGCTTGAGGAGAACTAGAGGGACAAATCTTTCCAGAAGCAAGGTTTTCATCAATGAATTCATCAGCCACCTGTTTCTTGTTAGGGGACAGGGGATAGAGTTTGCTGATTTTGGGGATGAACTCGTCTTTAAGGTTGATCTCATGATCATAGGGACAGGTAGGAGGGATGTGGTCTGTGGCTTTCTTAGAGAAGACTTGGGTGAATCGAGAGTATTCTGGGGGTAGGGTGACAATGGGCTTGGCTAGCTCAGCAGCCATGGTGAGTTTGGTAGCTGTGGTGAGTTTGGCAACTACTGAGGAGTTGACTAAAAAATGTTTGACATCCCTTTAGATGATGCAGTGGATGGTTCTGTTGATTAGAGCTCTATTGATGTAGGCAGATTCTTCCTCATAATCAAGGAATTTGAAGAGGCAGGAGTCATAGACAGCCAAGACATTATGGTGATCAGGGATGGAGTGAGAGATCTCAGGTTGTATGAAGTAGGAGTTATGTCAATCAGTGTCTGACATGAAGTCTGCATAAAGGTCTTTCGACTGGTTGGTGGTTTCAGAGATAGAGAGGGTACAGGTTTCCCAGTCAATAGTAGGATTGGCATGGTGGAGTCAAGGGAGACTGAGGATGATATCTTTGTTTCCACCACTCATGGCATGGAAAAGGATGCAATGGGCAATCCCTTCAATGTTAACAAAGAGGGTAGAGGTAAAACAGATGGCCCCTTCTTAGTTCTGAGTTTGATCTGTGTTTCTGACAGGAATGGGAGTGGGGAGTTTTGTAGTGGGGAGTTTATGCTTTTGCACAAAGAGCCAGTTGATGTAGGAAATGTCTGCACCACTGTCTATGAGGGTATGGGCATTGACAGTTTTCATGGTGTGCAAGAGAACTACAAGTTGGACAGGGATTTGCATGGATTTCATAGTTCTAGGTATGGTTACATTGACTCGAGCACACATACTGGGAGAGGAGGTAGCTAGTGTCAATCTAGTCCTCCAATCTAAAAATCCTTGGTCACTGTGAAAGAAATGCAGGCAACCTTGTTATTCTTGTCATCATCCTCTACTTCCTCTAGATGTGGGAGATCTTCCTTTTCAACTTTCTTGATATGGGGATGGGAAGGAAGGGGTTTGTCAGTCTGGAACTTTTTACAGTCCCTAGCAGCATGCCTCTTTTCTCAGCAGTGAAGGTATCTTCCTTCAGTAAAGCATCGTTGTCATTCTTCTAGGATAAGCTTGTCAATGCGTACAGTGTCTACATCTATGGCATTAGGGTCTTTCTCTGGTTTGGAGGAGGTGAAGGAGTGGTAGGTGTGGCAGGAAGAGGAGGATTGATGGTTGGAAATTTCTCAGGCTCACTCATATTGAGTGTTGAACATGGAGACTTTGTTCATCCATGTTTTGAGGGTCTCAGGGACAGTCTCCATGTTGAAGCTGTGTTTCATGAGGAAGTCGGGGATACTGACAGAGTAGTATCCAATCAAGACATTTTGATCAGTGATACTAGCAAGGGTGGACTTGTTGTGGAACTCTGCATGGTATTCAGCAAGAGAGGGTTTATATTTCCCCCCTTTCAACATCATTTGAGTGGTGGCCAGTCAAGAGATGGCTGTCCCAATAGCATTGTGTTGTCTGAAGGCCATGTGAAATTTCTTGAAGAAACTCTCCATGGTCCCTAGGTCTGGGTTCTTCATCTTGACTACCTCAGCATGGAAGTTGGTTGCCCAGGTGAGGGTGGCTCCTTTTGTCATATAGGAGAGAGCAAAGGCAATCTTCTTCTCATCCATGTTGTAGACCTCAGCATTGACAATGAGGTAAAAGGAGACTGAGTCAAGCCATTGAGTGGCCTTGCATCAGGAAAAGTGCAGGTGACCTAGTATGACCAAGCCAACCTAGTGACAGACCTGCTAGGTCAAATAGCACTTGCTAGGTCAACTAGACCATCACCCAGTGCTAGGGGACCCTGTCAGTGGCAGATTGACAGTCCTGGTGCTAGGTTAACTGCCCTAATGCTAGGCCCCTTCTAGCATGGCAATAGGTTTGGGCTAGCCTGTCAATAGGCTCAAACTAGAATGCTTAGCTAGTGCTAGAATCCCAGGCACTGGGGCTAGAATTGCATACTAGAAATAGCATTGCACACTAGCAATACTAGCCAAACCAATCACATCCCCAAACTCTAATGCTCACATCTATGGTTGTGCATTGTGTGGGACTCAATACTCATCTCCATCCTCATTGGCATCCTCTGTAATTCCACTCTCCTCACCTGTAGCACTCTCTATAACCATCTCCTCATCATCTGCATCCCCCCTGGTCTGCTCCTCCTCACCTGCAGTGCCCTCTATGTCTATATCCTCATCCTCAGCATACTCACCAATACTCCCATCTTTGGTGTCATCATCTGATACAGGGATTTCAGTACACACAGCAATGAGATACTCTTCTTTGTAGCTGGTAAGGCTGCCTGATTCTTGCTTGGCACCTGCTAAGTCAGCCACTGATGATGCTTGCACTAAGGAAAAAATCTTTCTCCATTTCTTTTCAGTCAGGTTCTTAGTTGCTGATGCATACTCCCATGCAACTGTGGCAAACTTGTGGTCAAATTTATTTTTGTTTGACTGACGGCCTTGGTTGTCACCTATCTCAAAGGCATTTTTGGCATTCTTGCCATCTTTGAATAATTCTGATGCCCGATCCAGCTTCTAGCAGTTAGCTGTAGATTACAGATGAATGAAATGTGCTTACTGAGGCTGCACATAAACCCAGCATGCCAATAGGCTTTCCATGTGACAGAAAATTCCCCTCTCCTACTCGGGCAACATGTTTAGAAAAAATTGAAATCAAGAGGGGGGCCTCCCAAGCCCCCTTCATGTCCTTATGATAAGTTTTGTGTGAGTGAGGGATGGCGATGAACATTGGATGAATATCACTCACCTTTGAATACTTGTAAATGAGCAGGAAGGTTGCTTCAGTGTTGCTCTTGTGGATACAGGGGACTTGAGACTTCACAAACTGTGCCTGGGCTTCCTGGTCCTTGAAGTACTCTGGCACTTTGAAGTATTGTTCAAGACAATAGATTCCACATTTGCCAATGTCACCATGTCATATGTTGAGTCTGTTGCATGCCTGTAACCAACCATCCATGAATACTATGAAGTTGCCATGCTCACAATCAGCACTTACTATTTTCCTAATTGCTGGATACTTGTTCACATCCAGATAAGCCTCTGGGCCAAAGGTAGTTTTCCACAGCTCTTGAATCATGGGCATGAGGTCTGGGTTCTTGTTCATGTCAAATGAGTCATCTGTGGTCCCAGCCCAGTTGATAAGAAGACAAACCAGGTTGTCCCACTGGTGTTTCACTTGAGTGGTATTTTCAATGGGAAGATCCTTGACTTTGAAGTCCTTCAGCACCTTCAAGTTCGATTTCATTGGCTCTGCAACCTTTGTTCTGGCTGCTGGGTTATTGACATTTGCTTTCAACACATTCAAACTCATCTGTAAAAATCCAAAACATACCAACATTGGCCGATAGAATCATGAGTATGCATTATGATGCCTTGAAGTTTGAAACAACAGCTCACGGATTTGGTCAGCTGTACCACAGCCACCAGGCTTCCTCCTTCCTCTGTCCCATGACTGAGAACCTTCATAACTGTGCACCTTTCAACCATATTGGCCCACTCATGGTCTACCTCCTCCATTTGCTGTAGGGTTGACAAGGTATGAGGGAGACTCTTTTGAGAGTGCATGGGGGCCTTATACTTAAACCCACAGTCTTCAAGAACAGCAGTATCCCTGGCTTGACTGACCTTGCTAATATTCTTGTGCCTTGACATAGGCATGGTCTAAGCCATCTGGGTTGCATTTTTCTTGCTCACTACCTTTGCCTGACTGATTTTCTTCTTCCAGCCTTTGGACAGATTGCTTGCAATTGGCACTACCTTCTTTTGCTTCTTTGGCACTGGCCTTGCATATGCAAAGTCAAGGTAAGTCCCACTATATCTGAAACCTCACACTCACAACTCATTTCCCACAAGTCCCAGATCTGTAGGGCTTTCTGCTTGTCTCAGAGCTACATTGCTAGCTGGAGTAGTCTGCCATGTATTTTGAATCTCCTTGTGCAGGTCACCAGGCTTCATGTACTGTTATGCGGTAAGTAGGTTTCTCTGCCATCCAATCTATTCTACTTACAGTTCTGGTGGAATCAGCCTTATGCTGAATGATCTGCTCAACATTGTGGCCTTCTTCATCACCACCATCTTCACTTTCATCATCAAGCCAGGCTACCACATAGGACCTGCACAGGGCATGAGGACCCTTGCCACTCTATAACATATTAAGTGGTGTGTTTAGCAATCCTTTACCTCAAACATACTAATCCTTTGGAACCAGTCCCCTGTGAATTCCAGTGTTTGATACTGTTGGCACCCTCCATGTAATCAGACTCAGAGGCTGGCTCAGTTGCAACATTAGCTGGCACTTCATCATTGGCTCTCAACTCTTCTCCTTCAAATGCAGGATGGTAAGCTGTCTCATGACTCTCTTGCATTCCTAACAATTTTGCATCAACCAGGTATCAACAAAGTGTAAAGGTTTACCCATACCTTGCTCAGGAGTATGAACTGGTGCACCCACTGGTTTTTTGGTTGCTGTGCAATACTCATGCTCCATATCATCTTTGCGGTGCAGCTGGTCTTCCATAGCAGTGATGGCAAGAATTTTTTCATGCCATTCCTTGGCTGCTTTGTCTTGTACCTCTGCAAGGGCAGCAGCCTCACATGCCTTATTGGTGGCTTTCTGAGAAGTTGTCCAGCACTTTTGCATGATTGCATGCAGAATGGCTGTGGGGTCAGTGTTAGTGTTCTTTTGAACAGGGCACACCATGGTACTGATGAGGTGGTGGTGTAGAAGAAGGACAGGTCAGCCAGTGTCCCTTGTTAAAAAAGTCCCTTGACACAAGGATCTTTTTTTTAGGCTGATGTATCCTGCACAATGATGAAGACCCTTAGTGAGGTGCCCTATTTTTTTTTCCACTGTAATGTATCCTCATTTCTTCCTGGTGTTACCATGCCACCACTAACTTTGCTGAATCACCTAGGGTGTCCTCATTGCCCTGGGACATTTGTCTCACAGCAGGGCCATACAGCCCATATCCATACAGTGCATCCCAGCCAATGTGACCAGTCTCACTGTCAAAACCACTTGGACTTAGCCTCTGATCATCTCTCAGATGCTCTGGGCTCTGATGGTGAGTTTCCTCGTACTTCCACTGACCCTGGAGGTGATAATCAAACACAAGAAGGACCCAATAGTGTCTATGTGTGTGCTGGCAATATACTGCACAAAATGTATCACCCATATCTTAGTAGTTTGTGTAGAATTGTCTAGGAGGAAAAAAAAACTGATGATGATGTCCAGCACAACCTTGTGATGAATTTGGGGCACCATTGCCACCTGGTCACCCATCTGGCCCTCGTACACAGCATAGCCCCAATGATTGGACCCCTTTCACTTGTCAAAGTGACTTTCTACTTGCGGATTTTCTTTTCCAGAAAGTGGAGATGTCTGCAGGCAATATTAATCATCTCATGGAGCTTTGGGCATTTCAGGCACTCCAGCAGCAATCTGAGCAAAGAAATCAGTCTCCTTCTTCTCCTTTTTTATCTGTGGTCCACATGTATACTATGATTGATCAAATTCAGTTGGGCAGCACTCCTTGGTAGTGCTTGAAAGTCTCACCCAATACTGATGGTGAAGAAAACCCCCTGTCCTGGATGCAAACAGAATATAAAGTGTGGTACCACAATGTGGATCACATTCTCACTGAGATGCTTGACAATGCTGACTTCAAAGATAAATTTGACTATCGCTCCTTCATTTACATGGACTCACAAGGCCAAAGATGGTGGACAGATTTCATGTCAGGCAATTATGCCTGGCACCAATCCATATGCCATGAATTCTTTGTCTATTATTTGACACTCACAATTTCAGCCAAATAGGACCGAATTTATGCTGATGCTCAATCAACTGAAGGTGCAATGTACTGTGGCCTCATCCTTGGCAGTGATAAAACCACTGTTTCAGTTGCAACAGGGAATGTAGAATACTATCTGTTATATCTTTCCATCAGCAATCCCCACAATTCTGTGTGTAGAGCCCATAACCAAGCTGTCATTCATATTGCTTTTCTTGTGATACCTAAAGGTACATCATGAGATGCTTCATGGGTCTACTTTTTCTCATTACAGTTGGACTGACATCTAGCCACACACAAGGAAGACAAGAACCCTGCTTTCTGGTCCTTTAGGAAGAAGTTATATCACACCTCAATCTCAGCCATACTACAACTGATTAAGCTGGCAATGACAACTCCTGTAGTATGCCAAAGTCCAGATGGCCACTGGTGCTGTGTAATATTTGACCTAGCAGCCTTCATTGCTGATTACCCTGAGCAAGTTATGCTCACTGGAATTGTCCAGGGGTGGTGTTTGAAGTGTATAAGACATAGTACCCTATTAGCAATTTCACTCACCCTTGATTTAAGATGTATAGCACCTATAAACAGTCTTGATGGTCCAGGGGGGTGATGTATGCGTGCTCTACATTGCTTACTACATGATGCATTTACCCCAGATGTACTTTGGCACAAATATGAGATAGATGTCACCATAGTCATTTGTTCCTTTTTTTTATGAGGTTCTCATTCATTGACAACATTTGTATCAGCTGTTCACCAATGATTTTCCACATGCAGATATATATTCAATGATATCACCTGATCTGCTTCACCAGCTAATCAAAGGGACCTTCAAAGATCACTTGGTGACATGGACTTGTGAATGGATCGCAGCCAAATATGAACCCACACATGCAAAGGAAATATTAGATGATATTGACAGGCAGTATGTGAATCTACTAATTTACAGTACCGATGAATAATGTTTGTGTAGTCTAGCTGTTATACCACATTTCACAGGTCTACATTGCTTTCCTCATGGGTGGCAGTTCAAACAGTGGACAGGTGATGACTCCAAAGTGCTGATGAAGGTACATATTTACTCTTCACCCTAACTTTGTAATAAATCTGACAAATTATAGATCTACTTGCCTGCAATTGTTGAATATGTTCCCCCTGAACTCATGCAGTGTTTAGCTGCATTTTTAGATTTTTGTTACATTGTTCACTGTTCTGAGCTCAGGGTCAAGGATCTGGAAGACGCTGAGAAAGATCTCATGGCATTCCACTTACACCGTGAGGTATTCCATGCTAAAGTTTGGCCCACAGGGTTCTCTCTCCCTCGTCAACATGCTCTGTGTCATTATGTTTGTATGATCCAGGAATTCAGAGCACCAAACAGTCTATACAGTTCTATTACTGAATCATGTCATAAAACAGTGGTCAAGCACCCATGGTGCCGCTCAAACTGTTACAATGCCCTCAGACAAATGCTTTTGATGATTCAACGTCTTGACAAACTTGCTACTGCCCAGGTATTTTTTATTGAACAGGGCATGCTACTGTATGATGTGGAAGCCCCCTTAGCAACCTAAGTGGCTTCCACAAACCAGGCTATCAACCAACAGAATCCAGATGATGAAGCCATTGATATTGCACGTGTTGAAAGCCACATGCATTTACACGATATACTTACGCTACATTCAGAACATGGCTATGTGACACAGCTAACACATTTGGCTCTCCAAATTCATGAGCCACAACTTCCTGAGCTCATTCATAACTTTCTTAATGTACAGCACAACTTCATGCTGCCTGATACAATAGGATTCAAGGGACCAATTTTGGTTTTCCACTCAGCAGCAGCCACATTTCATGCTCTGTCTGATGTATCAGGAATTAACAGCATGCAACATGAATGGATCTGTTCCACACCTTCCTGGCAAGGCCATGAGACTTGCCAAGATTGTGTCTTTATGGTTGTCAACAAGGATCAGCGTGGGATGTATGGGATGATCATTGGCCATGTCCATCTTTTTTTTTCTTTCATCTTTGATGACAAAATGTATCTGTGCACATTGGTTGACAGGTTTTCATGGATGGAAATGCTCCTGATCTGGTCACTGGGTTGTGGAAGGTTCATCCACAAGTAGATTGTTGTGGGCAACAAATTCAATCCATTGAGTATATTGATGTCATATATAGGGCAGCTCATTTGATTCCTGGTTTGGTGAGGGTACCCTTCCCCCTGACCTTAATTTTTCTGTCTCATTAGATGTATTCAACTCATACTATGTAAATAAATATGCTGACCATCATGCAAATGAAATTGTGTTTTGACATAGCTTTATATTACCCACTTGAACTTAGCAAAACTTCCATGTTCTGTGACATGTGTCATGTTCAAATAGCGGCATTGATTACCATTTGCCAATGACCCTTTGACAATGCAAGTCAGCTCCACTAAGTTTTGATCCACCTCTATGTTGTTCCACCACAGTAGCTCACTTGGAAAATGGTGAGATCATGTGTTGCTTATGTCTTCCAACCCTGCTTGAAGTTTTCACACCTATAGCTCTTTGAATGACTTGGTGGCACTCAAACTTGCTTTCTGTCATATTTGCTCTTGGTATTCTTCCTCCCAACCATGCAATGTGGTGGTGGGGACCACTGAACTTTTGAGCAACCTCACTCTTGTCCTATTTGTGACACTACTACCAGCAGAAGAGTACCTGGTCACCCTCAGCAGTGATAACACTCAGGCTGTCATGTATGGTTGTGGCTTTTGCTAAAAGTGAGTCTTTTTGAGCTACTGCACATCATGTCTCATCTCATTCATCCCCAGGACTCCTGTGTTCTCTTGCACCTTAGCTTGCAATGCCTCTGATGATGAGTGTGTACAGCCAAAGTGGCTCAAATTGATATCCAACCATAAGTGACAGGTCAATTTGACTCCCAAGCCCCACTCCTGGTCTATCTGTACTCCTGTCACTCAAGTACATGACCACATTCATCACCACTTGCCTATCTTGTGGTTCTAATCTCATCTGCCTTGTCTATATCAAACTGATCACTGGACAAGCCCCACAAACATGCCATCTACATCTCAGTTCACAACCACAATGGGAACATGGAAGCCCACCCACCTGAGGAACACCCTGTAACTCAAAACTCCACAAAGACCTATCAGTTGTGCTCCTCCCACTCAAGTAGACAACCACATTCATTGCCACTTACCTATCTTGGCCATCTTCCTCAAAAATCCTACAATGACATATTGGTTGTACTCCTGCCACTCTAGCCATTCCCCCTCCCCTCATTCAGGACACCTATCCAGTGAACATACATCACCTCCTGTTGTACTTCCACCGTCAGATCCTTGGCTTCAGGGCATGATGAGGTGGACACTGACATAGTGACATGGCTATCTTCAAGTATAACATCTTGGAAAGAACTCTATGCAATCATCAGCCAAGTCAGCATGCCCAACCTCATTCATCGCCACTTGCCTATCTCATCCCATCTGCCTTCGATTTTGTGACTCTCAAACCCAATCATCTATGGCATGCTGCTCCCACCTGAGGACCACCCTGCAACTTAAAACTCCACAAAGACATATCAGCCATACTCCTGTCACTCTAGTACACAACCGCATTCATCGCCACTTGCCTATCTTGTCTGGTCTGCCTCATCTACCTCCCATTTTGTGACTCTCTGACCCAATCATCCATGGTATGCCACTGTCAGCCTGAGGACCACCCCACAACTCAAAACTCCACAAGGACATAACAACCATACTTCTGCCACTCTAGTATACAACTATATTCATTGCCACTTGTCTATCTTGTGGATCTGATTCTGTCTATCTCATCTAGTAGGTGTGAGTGCAGAATATGATAGGTGGTTAAGGTGAGGGTAGTGGAGGAGTCGCATGAAGATGTACAGGGAATAGGTGTACTGAAATGCACTTTGTTGATTTACTGGTGTGTCCAATTGTTACTGCCATTGCTGTCTGTTGATCTGCCTGCACAATAAGAACATAGCTTTAACAAGGTTTATAGAGTGATAGTACAGCTAGATGAAGCAAGATTGATAGTTTGTGCTAGGACAAAGTAGGCAAGTAGCTAGGTTACTGTAAAATAGTAGTCAGTGCTAGGTGGCACTAGATTGATTGCTAGATTATAGTCAACTGTGCTAGAATGCCAATAGACTCTGCTAGACCTGCTAGAGTGTAATAGGCCATGCACTTTTGCTGATGTGAGGAAGTCACCATTGTAGTGTTTGGGCAGTGCAAGACAAAGTTCAACAGGTTTAGACATGGCAGGGGGTGCTGCAGGGATGGTGGGTTCAGGGTCAGGGTCTTTGTACTTGTCTGAGTCAAAGAGTTTGTTGGTCTTGGGGACATTTACTACAGTGGGTTCTGTGGGAAGATCTAAGGTCTGATCAAGTTGATCAGCAAGTTGTTCGATGTAGTTGGTTTCTTCAGCAGAAGAAACAGGGATGTCTGTAGGTAGATCTAAGGGTCAAGCAGTCTTGGGTGATTGTTTGAGTTCTGCTGGTGGCAAAGTGTCTGAGGATTCTCCTGACTCATGTCAAGGAATATAATGGGTGCCCCACACAGGGTTGACTGAGGGTCTGTGTGAAATGGTGGGCAAGCTATGTGGGAGTAGTTGCTTCAAAGGAAGCTAGTTCTTTTGTTACGCTTGGTCTGGATAGGGCAAAATGTAGCCTCAGAAAACTAGAGACTAAAGGAAACCAGATGATAGATGATCAACTGGGTCTAAGACTGCAGCTAAGGACTAAACACCTATTGGTTGTTTAGAGTCACCAGGTGATGGATTACAACTGAGACTTTTGAAGTAACCAGATGATGGATAGTTGACTGGGGCTGAGATAACTGAAAGGCTAATGGCCAATCAGGTTGAGGTACTGTTCACAAGACAGTGAACTCAGTTCCTGGGGCTAGAGGTTCAAAGGACAAACTACCTGTTCAGAGCACAGGAGGAGGCTCAAAGAAATAAGAGATGATAGGAGAAAAGTCAAGTAGATTGCTAGTCTAGAGGTACATGTGGTAAGCATCAGGAAAAACCTCCCCAAGATAATATCAACAAATACTAGAAAATATAACTAAAGCATGAAATGTTTTGATATTTTCATATAATTATCTAAATTTCTTGATCATCAATAGTAGATATTTTAGGAATATCTGGTTTTCATAGATACTTGTATATAATCATTGCTAATCTAGATAATCTAATCTTGTCAATCCTAACACTGACAATCCTAACACTGATAATCCTAACCCTGACAATCCTAACCCCAACTAACCTTGATAATATCATCATTCATTCTAGTCTTAACAATATTATAGAAGATATAGATGACTACTATTAGTTGATATTTTCAATAATTTGTGTCTTTTCATGATAATTACTTGTAATTGTTACTAAGCTGAATAATATTAACTTTGATCATGGTAAGACTAACCATCCACTGGTATAAAGTGTATATAAAGTGTAATAAACAAAAGTATAGTAAATGTAGTCAAAAAGGTATATATAAAGTGTATACAAAGTGTAGTAAGCAAGAATATAGCAAATGTAGTAAAAAAAAAGTGTACATAATGTATATATAATGTATAATAAATAATA
>JBBPMY010000235.1:0-23157 GCA_038090615.1 Phylloporus gajari | reverse complement strand
TTCATGCTATTTTCTGCCCTCATTGGTCCAGTAGCCGGGATACTTCTTGAAGGTACAGTAATATGTTGTGAAGTCCCTGGCAGCACACAGCAAGTCTCGAGACTGAGGGGATTTCGCCCATCGACTCCGCAGTGACAAACACGATGAGTCGGAATGACGTCGCGTAATCAGTGCGCCCAAAAAGAAGTTCAACAATGCTTGGCAAACCGTGTCTTTAGTAGTATTTGGTCGTAAGTACTGTGATCAAAGCCCCCAAAATCACAACGCTGAGGCGCTTGAATGTTGCGTATTTCCACTGGAAGCATCAGTGAATGGTATTCTCCGATGGAGTCGCAGTGCCAGGGCTACGATGAGGTCTTTGATAAATTCGATATGATAGTACGGTCACTGGTAAGCCTATCATAGTATCAATTCACGCCGGGAATCAGTAGTGCCTTGGAATCAAACAAGACATCGATGGAACCATCAGGCTCTTCCAGATCACCCTTTCAAATCCAAACTTGTTCGCTGCCTGCATACACCCTGGCCGTCTCAGCCCCAAATTCGAGGGTATACCCACTGGACGACCCATAAGCCACACATGTGGTCTACAGCACATCAGAATATTTCTTGATGGACGCAGCTCTGCCAGCTTGAACCGAGATTTCGATGGTAGAGAGTGTGTAAATCCCCGAGACGATGATGTAGTTTCCGTCGCCAACAAACAAAAATTTGATGCCTTTCTTTTCCTGCGACTGGATAGGTGCTGCTTGGGTCAACAGCTATCAAGCTGGGCAACAAGACTGGCGTCAGTCTCGATTTTCAACGAGGCAACGACTGAGCATTCATGAATAAACTGACAATGCGATGACAGTGATGTGCCTACTTTCGGAAGAGGTGATGCGATTAATTTCGTCGGTATCGCGTCAAGATAGCAAAGGTTCGGGGAACCTGCTGGGAGAAAACGCGGTTCAGAAAGATGAAGGGGGTACTGCTACCTGCGACAATTTCCTTGCGACGAGGAACTCCTCACCTGCGATCGGGTTCACGCAATCACAGGTGTACAGTCCCTATAGTAATATATCATCTTCTCTCGAGTATCGCAGCAGAGCCTGCGAGGGTGTTGTTGATCAATGGACTGGCCTGTCCGAGTGCATAGTAAATTGTACCACTCCTGAGATGCGATCCGGGATTGCCCGGTCCAACCAAAGTCTCAAGATCTCATGGGTGCTTTCACCAACATACTCCCACTGATTTGCATTCGATTCCGATCCTACTACAGAATCGGCTCAACACTACCATCCACTTGATGCTACCCTCACATACACAGCTTGCTTTTCGACACTCGTTACCTCTTGGGTAGTGACCCTTCGTCTCCCTCTCATACACCCGTCTTTCTCCACTCTCACACATCCATCCTCGTTTATGCTCACATCTTGCCCCACGACGTCCACCTCTTTCTCCAGTACCTCGTCGGCTCCTTTTGACTCGCTCTACAGGCACAAGTTGGGCCATCGGTGAACGAGCAGTCGGTATGCAGTAAAGATCAACAGGCGAAAATCTAACATGGTCTCTTTACACGCGAAGATGAGTCTAGATTATTTGTTTTCTATTGCCACGTTCCCTTACTATCGAACTCCTGAACTCTAACGGATCGATAATTTACTTGTCAAATGTAAATATTATACCATCTCTTAATGACTACTCTACGAATTACGATAGCTCCTTGGCAAATGTATGTTTCGGGTTTTGCTTCGAGCGCCTGTTCAACATATCCAACCCGATGTCGGTCCTGGGCGTGGTGGTAGAATTCCGTCCAATAAGACGGAAAGATCCCTTCTCCGATACGAATATACATCGGGAGCTCAACTGCAAACTCATCCGGGGGCATCGTTGGCGTCACTTCTTCGATTTTAGCTCAGGGGCACGCCACCGGACATTGTTCGTAGGGCGACTGAAATAGCTGATATGCCGGCGACATTGGTGAGGAGTTGGGCAAGCTCGAATTCGGAATGGAAGATTTTCTGTGGGTGGATCAGCGTGGGAAGGACGAGGGCAACAATCGCTTACTTATAAAGCCAACATGTAGCAGACGTGCAGGTTACCCTGTGTGATGGGTGGGAGGGCCGCGTTATCAGTCGGTAGGAAATGTAGAAGAGGATTTGGCGCCCTATTAAGACCATGCGTTGTCTGTTGGCAGGGTAGATACCCCAGACGTTTGTCGACTTTCTTGGCCAGCATCAACGACTATCGTTCGTGGGGCATAGCAGTCACTGTTGGGTGCAGTTAGACTGTGGTCGAACTCCAAGGAGAGCTTCAAACGCGAAGCTAGGGAACAGGGTTTTCGGCGAATATGCCTTTTGCCCCTGCGGCACCCGGGACAGAGGGTCACCTAACAAGAATCATGGGCAGGACGTCAGTAAAGTGGGTAAAAGTGATAGAATCTAGGAAGGGGAGGCGCAGCGCTACTTATCAAGGAAGTGATAGATCCTGCTTTGCATTCACTTGTGGGAGGACTGAAACGACCGGCCTCTAGCTGGGCCTTTCGCCTGGGATGAACTTTCGTTTTCGCATCTGGACTCTGAGCTTTGCTCCGGGATCGAGTATGATCAGGCTAGACCGGACCATGGCTGCATCCCGGTGCTTCCGACCTACATTATTAGTACATGGCGAACGACTCGAAGGAAACTGTGCTTGCCACTGGAAGTTCGTCATGGGCAAGATATTCCTCAGACTGCACGCGTGCATTTCTCATCGAGGTATCCAAAAGGTTTGGGATGCAAGGTGTGCGTCAGAAATGACGTATCGAGGGCGCTCAGATGTAGATCGGCGTTCCGATTGGCAAGCTTGAGGGGCCTTCATGCAGAAGGATGTCGAGATAGTGTTGATAATGGGGCAATAACGGCAGACGGCGTCTCACATTCCAAGTGTTGGATTTCGCCAAGTACTACCCGGACCATGGAAGTATCTGCATAGCTTGGTACGATAACGATATCGGCGGTCAAGTAAGATAACATACGCAAAGCCCTACAACATGGTCAACATTGCTATCCAAGCGTTGAAATCATTCACTCACCAATTCGGTTCCTGCTTGTTCGAGATAAAGTCTCCCGCGGCACGGTGGACTTTGGGTTACTTCTCCTTCCTGTTCTCGACAGTGAGTCCATATCATCCCCGTCATCGCCCTCGCCGTTGGGTATCAACGAACACCTCGCTGGTGTAGAACCTTGTCCGGTGCGATGATACTGGACGATCGCGTTCCAATCCGGGGCCTGGAAAGTAGCCTTAGTGACAACGTAGTCGCATGAATAGACAGTCGAACCAAGAGTACGTGATTACCCTATAGACAGATGTAACACGCGTGTCGTCTCACCTGGCAGTCACCTTATATAGGGTGCAGGGTCAAGCGGGCTTTGTGTCTCGACGCGAGAGCTTGGGCCGTTGATTTGAGAAGTAACTATCAAGTTGACGGCGTTCTAGGGCAGCATCTGATCTAAAACGCTCTATCAGTCACAGGCAACGACGTAGGTGAACTTACCCACCAATCCTTTGGACGGACCCACCCATCCAGTGGTATGTGTCACCCGCTTGTCTTTCATCCATCCCACCCATCGCATACGCATGTGAAACGCAGAACAGGTGGCCGTGTTGCGACCAAGTTGTCCGGGGCGGTGGTTAGATATATGGGCTGGTTAGCCAGTTCCAGTCAAGATGGATGGGTAAAAGAGGGTCCTCGCTCTGTAGGATGGTTCAAATGGTTCATAACGCGAGAGCATGAGTCACAGTCACAGAGACGCCCATCGTCCAATGATCAGAGTTGTTGGCGTGTGTTGTGGTAGTTCCATCGTGGGAGTGGTGGCGACCGCAACCTCGCGTTCTTTCCTACCACAGCGCTGTCGAACAACCACTGGAACGATCGCCTCCCAGCTTTTTCCTAACTTTAAACCACACCATGGAGATCGAAAACCTCAGAGAGAAATTCGGAAGGTTCAGGATCCTCGTCATCGGCCGAGCCAACGCGGGCAAGACAACCATTCTCAAGAGGATCTGCGACTCTACAGAAGACCCAGAGATCTACGACGCTCAGGGACGAAAGGTATTGTATTCGTTCCGGTCTTGATCTAACAATGTGTTGATGGGTTGCGATCAGGTCGATCGTGCACAGATCGAAGGGTCTAGGGAGGTGAGCCCAGGTCAAGATATTAAATCTCGATTCCCGGTTCAGCTAATGCATCCCAAGCGTGGAATACATGAAATTAGGAACGAGATGGTCTTCCTAAGCAACCCAGGCTTCGTTTTTCATGACTCACGGAGTTTCGAGGCTGGTAGCATAGTAGAATTCGAGCAGATGAAGGACTTTGTTACCGAACGTGCGAAGACCAATTATCTCAAGGAGCGCATTCATGCCATATGGTAGGGGGAGATAACAGTTCAAACATTATACTGAGTGCAAGTCGTTGAATAGGTATTGCATTCCAATGGATCAATTTCACCGTGCTGTGTTGAGTGCAGAGGAAAAGTTTTTTGATGAGTGTGACACAGGAGATGGTAAGTTTGCTTTACCGTGGTTTAGATCTCAACTACTATCAAGCTGCAGTGCCTGTTGTGGTTGTATTCACAAAGTGTGATGCACTGTTTGCTGCAGGATTTGCAAAGCTGAGACCACATGAAAAGAAGCTACCAGCATCAAAGCAGTTCGCAAAGATTAAGGAGTATGTAGGAGAGATGCTAAGAGAGAGCACTGCATGGGAGAGATTGAAAAACAGAAAGTACCCTCCAAAGGATTATGTGGAACTAGAAGGTAAGCAGTCATCATATATGTCATAGCATGGGTTATTTCTTGTGTATAGACATGCACAAATCTGACAATGGAAGTCAGATGCTCCTAGACAGGACTGCAGTAGCCTTGAATGAGGATGGTATACAAAAGTTACTGATCACTACACAGCATTCCAACATATTACTTTGCATCAAGTGGTGTATGGAAAAGTAGGTGGTATTACAAATACAGAACTTCATGGATATCATCAAATATTGACTAATTTAGGCTGCTATTGCCATTTGTTGCATACAAACATGGCAATCATGAGCAACTCAGCAATTATGAGTATAAAAAGCTATTGGATGGAACCATATCATGGTTTCCACACACCAGGGTGAGCAAGATTTCAGCTGTGGAATATTTGGTGAGACAAAATGTCTTATATTTATTTTTGATCCACAGAAGGTAAGGGGATTGACTTTAGCTGGGGAAATCAGAATGATGTTGATCCCTGCCTGTGTCTTCTACCCTACTGTCCTCTCATTCATAGGATGTAAGTGGTCTGTGTGAAGAATTCAGAATGATGCTGATTCCTACTTGTCTTATCCAATCTCATTTGAAGAATGTAAGTGGTCTGATTGTGATTAGGGAATTCATAATGGTGCTGATCCCTGCCTGTCTCTTCCACCTTGCTGTTCCCCCATTCATAGTCTGTAAGTGGCCAGATTGTGATTGGGAATTCAGAATGATGCTAGTCCCTGTCTATCTCTTCCACTCAACTATTATCTTATTCATAGGGTGTATGTAATGCAATTCTGAGTGAAGAATTCAGAATAATGCTGATTCCCAACCTGTCTCCTCCATCATCTTGTTCTCTTATTGAAAGGATGTAAGTAGTCTGATTATGATCAAGGGATTCAGAATGATACTAATCTTCACCTATTGCTTCCACCCTGCTGTTCCATCATTCCTAGTTTGTAAGTGGTCTGATTGTGATCAGGAAATTGAGAATGATGCTGAACCCTGTCTGTCCCTTCCACTCTGCTATTCTCTCATTTATAGTGGGTAAGTGGTCTGATTATGACCACAGAATTCAAAATGATGATAATCTTTGCCTATCTCTTCTATTCTACTATACCCTCATTTGTAGTTTGTAAGTGGGCTGATTGTGATTGGAGAATTCAGAATGATGCTGATCCCTGCCTGTCTCTTCCACCCTGCTCTTCTCTCATTCACAGGGAGTAAGTGGTCTGATTGTGATTGTGGAATTCAAAATGATGCTAATCCCTGCCTGTCTCTTCCACCCTGCTGTTCTCTCATTCATAGGAAGTAAGTGGTCTGATTGTGATTGGGGAAGTCAGAATGATGCTGATCCCTGCCTGTCTCTTCCACCCTGCTGTTCTCTCATTCATAGGAAGTAAGTGGTCTGATTGTGATTGGGGAAGTCAGAATGATGCTGATCCCTGCCCGTCTCTTCCACCCTGCTGTTCTCTCATTGATAGTTTGTAAGTGGTCTGATTGTGATTAGGGAATTCAGAATGATACTGATCCCTGCCTGTCTCTTCCACCCTGCTGTCCTCTCACTCATAGCAAGTAAGTGGTCTGATTGTGATTGAGGAATTCAGAATCATGCTGATCCCTGCTTGTCACTTCCACCCTGCTGTTCTCTCATTCATAGCGTGTAAGTGGTTTGATTGTGATTGGGGAATTCAGAATCATGCTAATCCCTGCCTGTCTCTTCAACCCTGATGTTCTCTTATTCATAGTTTGTAAGTGGTCTGATTGTGATTGGGGAATTCAGAATCATGCTGAACCCTGCCTGTCTCTACCCTGCTGTTCTCATTCATAGCAAGTAAGTGGTCTGATTGTGATTGGGGAATTCAGAATCATGCTGACCCCTGCCTGCCTCTTCCACCCTGCTCTTCTCTCATTCATAGCAAGCAAGTGGTCTGATTGTAATTGGGGAATTCAGAGTCATGCTGATCTCTGCCTGTCTCTTCCACCCTGCTCTTCTCTCATTTGTAGGAAGTTAGTGGTCTGATTATTATTGGGGAATTCAGAATCATGCTGATCTCTGCTTGTCTCTTCCACTCTACTGTTCTCCCATTCATAGAAAGTAAGTGGTCTGATTGTGATTGGGGAATTCAGAATCATGCTGATCCCTGCCTGTCTCTTCCACCATGTTGTTCCCTGATTCATAGCTTGTAAGTGGTCTGATTGTGATCAGGGAATTCAGAATCATGCTAATCCCTCCTGTCACTTCCACTGTGCTGTTTTCTCATTTATAGAAAGTATGTGGTCTAATTGTGATTGGGGAATTCAGAATCATGCTGATCCCTGCCTGTCTCTTCCACCTGCTCTCTCATTCATAGCAAGTAAGTAGTCTGATTGTGATTGTGGAATTCAAATCATGCTGATCCCTGCCTGTCTGTTTCACCCTGCTCTTGTCTCATTCAAAGAAAGTAAGTGGTCTGATGGTGATTGGGAAATTCATAGTCATGTTGATTCCTGTCTGTCTCTTCCATGCTGCTGTTCCCACATTCATAGCAAGTGAGTGGTCTGATAGTGATTGGGGAATTCAGTATCATGCTGATCCCTGCCTATCTCTTCCACCCTGCTGTTTCCTCATTCATAGGAAGTGAATGGTCTGATTATGATTGGGGAATTCAGAATGATGCTGATCCCTGCCTGTCTCTTCCACCCTGCTGTTCTATCATTCATAGAAAGTAAGTGGTCTGATTGTGATTGGGGAATTCAGAATGATGCTGATCCCTGCCTGTCTTTTCCACCCTGCTCTTCTCTCATTCATAGGAGGTGAGTGGTCTGATTGTGATTGGGGAATTCTGAAAGATGCTGACCCCTGCCTATCTCTTCCACCCTGCTGTTCTCTCATTCATAGCAAGTAAGTGGTCTGATTGTGGTTTGGGAATTCAGAATGATGCTGATCCCTGCCTGTCTCTTCCACCCTGCTGTCCTCTCACTCATAGCAAGTAAGTGCTCTGATTGTGATTGAGGAATTCAGAATCATGCTAATTCCTGCTTGTCACTTCCACTCTGCTGTTCTCTCATTCATAGCGTGTAAGTGGTTTGATTGTGATTGGGGAATTCAGAATCATGCTAATCCCTGCCTGTCTCTTCAACCCTGATGTTCTCTCATTCATAGTTTGTAAGTGGTCTGATTGTGATTGGGGAATTCAGAATCATGCTGAACCCTGCCTGTCTCTACCCTGCTGTTCTTGTTCATAGCAAGTAAGTGGTCTGATTGTGATTGAGGAATTCAGAATCATGCTGACCCCTGCCTGTCTCTTCCACCCTACTCTTCTCTCATTCATAGCAAGCAAGTGGTCTGATTGTAATTGGGGAATTTGGAGTCATGCTGATCCCTGCCTGTCTCTTCCACTCTGCTGTTTTCTCACTTGTAGGAAGTTAGTGGTCTGATTATTATTGGGGAATTCAGAATCATGCTGATCTCTGCTTGTCTCTTCCACTCTGCTGTTCTCCCATTCATAGAAAGTAAGTGGTCTGATTGTGATTGGGAAATTCAGAATCATGCTGAACCCTGCCTGTCTCTTCCACCATGTTGTTCCCTGATTCATAGCTTGTAAGTGGTCTGATTGTGATCAGGGAATTCAGAATCATGCTGATCCCTCCTGTCTCTTTCATTCTGCTGTTTTCTCATTTATAGCAAGTATGTGGTCTAATTGTGATTGGGGAATTCAGAATCATGCTGATCCCTGCCTGTCTGTTTCACCCTGCTCTTCTCTCATTCAAAGCAAGTAAGTGGTCTGATTGTGATTGGGAAATTCAGAGTCATGCTGATTCCTGTCTGTCTCTTCCATGCTGCTGTTCCCACATTCATAGCAAGCAAGTGGTCTGATTGTGATTGGGGAATTCAGTATCATGCTGATCCCTGCCTATCTCTTCAACCTTGCTGTTCCCTCATTTATAGGAAGTGAGTGGTCTGATTGTGATTGGGGAATTCAGAATCATGCTGATCTCTGCTTTTCTCTTCCACCCTGCTGTTTTCTCATTCACAGCAAGTAAGTGGTCTGATGGTGATTGAGGAATTCAGAGTCAAGCTGATCCCTTGCCATCTCTTTTACTCTGCTCTTCTCTCATTCATAGCAAGTAAGTGGCCTGATTGTGATTTGAAAATTTAGAATCATGCTGATCCCTGTCTCTTCCACCCTGCCGTTCTCTCATTCATAGGAAGTCAGTGGTCTGATTGTAATTGGGTAATTCAAATCATGCTGACCCCTGCCTGTCTCTTCCACCCTGCTATTCCTTCATCAATAGTTTGTAAGTGGTCTGATTGTGATTGGAGAATTCAAAATCATGGTGATCCCTACCTGTCTTTTCCACCCTGCTGTTTTCTTATTCAAAGCTTGTAAGTGGTCTGATTGTGATGGGGAATACAGAATGATGCTGATCTCTGCCTGTCACTTCTACCCTGCTGTTCTCCCATTCATAGCAAGTAAGTCTTCTGATTGTGATTAGGGAATTCAGAATCATGCTGATTCCTGGCTGTCTCTTCTACCCTGCTGTTTTCTCATTCATAGGAAGTAGGTGGTCTGATTGTGATTAGGGCATTCAGAATCATGCTGATCCTTACCTGTCTCTTCCACCCTGCTCCTCTCTCATTCATAGCAAGTAAGTGATCTGATTGTGATTGGGAAATTCTAAATCATCTGATCCCTGCTTGTCTTTTGCACACTGCTGTTTTCTCATTCATAGCTTGTATGTGGTGTGATTGTGATTGGAAAATTTAGAGTCATGCTGATCCTTGCCTATCTCTTCCACTCTGCTGTTTTCTCATTCATAGCAAGTAAGCAGTCTGATTGTGAGTGGGGAATTCGGCATTATGCTGATCCCTGTCTGTCTCTTCTACCCTGCTGTTCTCTCATTCATAGCAAGTAAGTGGTCTGATTGTGATTAGGGAATTCAAAATCATGCTGACCTCTCCCTGTTTTTTCCACCCTGCTTTTTTCTCATTCATAGTTTGTAAGTGGTCTGATTGTGATAGGTGAATTCAGAATTAGGCTGACTGCTGCCTGTCTCTTCCACCCTGCTGTTCTCTCATTCATAGCAAGTAAGTAGTCTGATTGTGATTGAGAAATTCAGAATCATGCTGTTCTCTGTCTGTTTCTTCCACCCTGTTGTTCTCTCATTCATAGAAAGTAAGTGGTCTGATTGTGATTGGGGAATTCAGAATCATGCTGATACCTGCCTGTCTCTTCCACCCTACTGTTCTCTCATGTATAGCTTGTAAGTGGTCTGATTATGATTGAAGAATTCAGAGTTATGCTGATCCTTGCCTGTCTCTTCCATCCTGCTGTTTGCTCATCCATAGCAAGTAAGTGGTCTGATTGTGATTGGGGAATTCAGAATCATACTGATCCCTGCCTGTCTCTTCCACTCTGCTCCCCTCTCATTCATAGCAAGTAAGTGGTCTGATTGTAATTGGGGACTTCAGAATCATGCTGATTCCTACCTGTTTTTTTTTTCATTCTGCTGTTCTCTCATTCATAGCGAGTAAGTGGCCTGATTGTGATTGGAGAATTCAGAATCATCCTGATGTCTGCCTGTCTCTTCCACCCTGCTGTTCTCCCATTCATAGAAAGTAAGCAGTCCAATTGTGATTGTGGAATTCAAAATCAGGCTGACCCCTGCCTGTCTCTTCCACTCTGCTTCTCTTCCATTTATAGCGAGTAAGTGGTCTGATTGTGATTGGGTAATTCAGAATCATGTTGATCCCCACCTGTCTCTTCCACCCTGCTGTTCTCTCATTCATAGCAAGTAAGTGGTCTGATTGTGATTGGGGAATTTAGAATCATGCTTATCCCTGTCTCTTTTGCCCTGTTGTTCTCTCATTCATAGTTTGCAAGTGGTCTGATTGTGATTGGGGAATTCAGAATCATGCTGACCTCTGCATGTTCCTTTCACCCTGCTCTTCTCTCATTTGTAGGAAGTAAGTGATCTGACTGTGTTTAGAGAATTCAAAATCATGCTGATCTTTGCCTGTCTCTTCCACCCTACTGTTTTTTTATTCATAGGAAGTAAGTGCTCTGATTGGGGAGTCCAGAATCATGCTGATCTCTGTCTGTCTCTTCCATTCTACTGTTCTCTTATTTATAGGAAGTAAGTGGTCTGATTGTGATTAGCAAATTCAGAATGATACTGATCCTTGCCTGTCTCTTCCATCCTGCTGTTTTTCATTCATAGATTGTAAGTGGTCTGATTGTGATCAGGGAATTCAAAATCAGGCTGATCTCTGTCTGTCTCTTACACTCTGCTTCTCTTCCATTCATAGCGAGTGAGTGGTCTGACTGTCATTGGGGAATTCAAAATGATGCTGATCTATGTCTGTCTCTTCCACCTTGCTATTCTCTCATTCATAGCAAGTAAGTGGTCTGATTGCAATTGGGGAATTCAGAATCATGCTGATCACTGCCTTTCTCTTCCACCTTGCTGTTCTCTTATTGATAGGAAGTAAGTGGTCTGATCATGGTTGGGGAATTCAGAGCCATGCTGATCCCTGCCTTTCTCTTTTACCCTGCTGTTCTCTCATTCATAGCTTGTAAGTAGTCTGATTGTGATTGGGAATTCAGAATTAGGCTGACCCCTGCCTGTCTCTTCCACCCTGCTGTTCTCTCATTCATAGCAAGTGAGTAGTCTGGTTGTGATTGGGGAATTCAGAATGATGCTGATCTCTGCCTGTCTCTTTCACCCTGCTGTTCTCTCATTCATAGCTTGTAAGTGGTCTGATTGTGATTGGGGAATTCTGAATGATGCTGATTGCTACCTGTCTCTTCCATTCTACTGTTCTCTCATTCATAGCTTGTAAGTTGTTGGATTGTGATTGGAGAATTCAGAATCATGCTGATCCTTGCCTGTCTCTCCCACCCTACTATTCTCTCATTCATAGCAAGTAAGTGGTCTGATTGTGATTGGGGAATTCAGAATCATGATAATCCCTGTCTGTCTCTTTCACCCTGCTTTTCTCTCATTCATAGCGAGTAAGTAGTCTGATTGTGATTGGGAAAATCAAAATCATGCTGATCCCTGCCCATCTCTTCCACCCTGCTGTTCTCTCATTCATAGCGTGTAAGTGGTCTGATTGTAATTGGGGAATTCAAAATCATCCTGATCCCTGCCTGTCTCTTCCATCCTACTGTTCTCTCATTCATAGCAAGTAAGTGGTCTGATTGTGATTGGGGAATTCAGAATGGTGCTGATCCTTGCCTGTCTCTACCTGCTGTTCTCTCATTTATAGCGAGTAAGTGGTTTGATTGTGATCAGGGAATTCAGAATCATGCTGATCCCTGCCTTTCTTTTTCACCCTGCCATTCTCTCATTCATAGGAAGTTAGTGGACTGATTGTGATTAGGGAATTCAGAAGCATACTGATCCCTGCTTGCCTCTTCCACCTTGATGTTTTCTCATTTATAGCTTGTAAGTGGGTTTGATTGCTATTGAGGAATTCAGAATCATGCCAATCCCTGTCTGTCTCTTTCACCCTGCTCTCCTTTCATTCATAGCAAGTAAGTGGTCTCATTGTGATTGGGGAATTCAGAAACATTCTGATCTCTGTCTGTCTCTTTCACCCTGCTGTTCTCTCATTCATAGGAAGTAAGTGGTCTGATTGGGGAATTCAGAATCATGCTGATCCCTGCCTGTCTCTTACACTCTGCTGTTCTCTCACTCATAGTTTGTAAGTGGTCTGATTGTGATTGGGGAATTCAGAATCATGCTGATCCCTGCCTATTCCTTTCTATCTGCTGTTCTCTCATTTATAGCAAGTAAGTGGTCTGATTGTGCTTAGGAAATTCAGAATGATGTTGATCCTTGCCTGTCTCTTTCATCCTACTGTTCTCTCATTCATAGCAAGTAAGTGGTCTGATTGTGATTGGGAAACTCAGAATCATGCTGATCCCTGCCTGTTTTTGTCACTCTGCTGTTCTCTAACTCATAGCAAGTAAGTGGTCTGAGTGTGATTGGGGAATTCAGAATCATACTGATCCCTGCCTGTCTCTTCCACCCTGCTGTTCTCTCATTCATAGCTTGTAAGTGGTCTAATTGTCATTGGGGAATTCAGAATCATGCTGATCCCTGCCTGTTTTTTTTACCCTGCTGTTCTCTCATTTTTAGCTTGTAAGTGGTCTGACTGTGATTGAGGAATTCAGACTCATGCTGATCACTGCCTGTCTCTTCCACTCTGCTGTTCTCTTATTTATAGCTTGTAAGTGGTCTGATTGTCATTGGGGAATTCAGAATCATGCTGATCCCTGCCTGTCTTTTCCACCCTGCTGTTCTCTCATTCATAGGAAGCAAGTGGTCTGATTGTGATTGGGGAATTCAGAATTATGCTTATTCCTGCCTGTCTCTTTCACCCTGCTATTCTCTCATTCATAGCAAGTAAGTGGTCTGATTATGATTGGGGAATTCAGAATCATGCTGATTCCTGTCCGTCTCTTCCACCCTGCTGTTTTCTCATTCATAGAAAGTAAGTGATCTGATTGTGATTAGGGAATTCAGAATCATGCTGATACCTGCCTGTTTCTTTCACCCTGTTGTTCTCTCATTCATAGCAAGTACGTGGTCTGATTGTGATTGGGGAATTCAGAATCATGCTAATTCCTGCCTGTCTCTTCCACCCTGCTGTTCTCTCATTCATAGGAAGTAAGTGGTCTAATTGTAATTGAGGAATTCAAAATCATGCTGATCCTTGCCTGTTTTTTCCATCCTGCTGTTTTTTCATTCATAGCTTGTAAGTGGACTGATTGTGATTGGAGAATTTTGAATCATGCTAATCCCTGCCTGTCTCTTCCACCTTGCTCTTTTCTCATTCATAGCAAGTAAGTGGGTTGATTCTACTTAGGGAATTCAGAATCATGCTGATCCCTGCCTGTCTTTTCCACTCTGCTGTTCTCTCATTCATAGCGAGTAAGTGGTCTGATTGTGATCAACAAATTCAAAATCATGCTGATCTCTCCCTGTTTTTTCCATCCCACTGTTCCTTCATTCATAGCTTGTCAGTGGTTTGATTGTGATTGAGGAATTCAGAATCATGCTGATCCCTGCTTGTTTTTGTCACCCTGCTGTTCTCTCATTCATAGCAAGTAAGTGGTCTGATTGTGATTGGGGAATTCAGAATCATGCTGATCCCTGCCTATTCCTTTCTATCTGCTGTTCTCTCATTTATAGCAAGTAAGTGGTCTAATTATGATTGAGGAATTCAGAATGATGCTGATCACTGCCTGTCTCATCCACCCTACTGTTCTCTCATTCATAGCAAGTAAGTGGTCTGATTGTGATTGGGGAATTCAGAATCATGCTAATCCCTGCCTATTTCTTCCACCCTGTTGCTCTTTTATTTATAGCAAGTAAGTGGTCTGATTATGATTGAGGAATTCATAATCATGCTGATTCCTGACTGTCTTTTCCACCCTGCTCTACTCTCATTCATAGCAAGTAAGTGGTCTGATTGTGATTGGAGAATTCAGAATCATGCTGGTCTCTGCCTCTCTCATACACCCTGCTGTTCTCTCATTTATAGCAAGTAAGTGGTCTGACTGTGATTGGGGAATTCAGAACCATGCTGATCTCTGCCTGTCTCCTCCACCCTGCTCTTTTCTCATTCATAGCAAGTAAGTGGTCTGATTGTGATTGGAGAATTCAGAATCATGCTGATCTCTGCCTGTCTCATACACCCTGCTGTTCTCTCAATTATAGCAAGTAAGTGGTCTGACTGTGATTGGGGAATTCAGAACCATGCTGATCTCCACCTGTCTCCTCCACCCTACTCTTTTCTCATTCATAGCAAGTAAGTGGTCTGATTGTGATTAGGATAGAACTCAGAATGCTGCTGATATATTCCCATTTCTTCAATTGCACTCTTTTTTATTTATAGCTGGTGAGTAATCATTGTGATTGGAGAATTCAGAATGATGTTGATCCCTGCCTGTCTCTTCCACCCCACTGTTCTCTCATTCATAGGAAGTAAGTGGTCTGATTGTAATTGGAGAATTCAGAATCATGCTGATTCTTGTCTGTCTATTTCACTCTGCTATTCACTTATTCATAGTCTGTAAGTGGTCTGATTATGATTGAAGAATTTAGAATGATGCTGATCCCTACCTGTCTCTTCCACCCTGCTGTTATCCTATCCATAGGATGTAAGTGGTCTGATTGGGATTGGAGAATTCAGAATCATGCTGATCTCTGCCTGTCTCTTCCACCATGCTGTTCTCTCATTTATAGTGGGTAAGTGGTCTGATTGTAATTGGGAAGTTCAGAATGATGCTGATCCCTGCCTGTCTCTTCCACCCTCCTGTTCTCCTATCCATAGGATGTAAGTGGTCTGATTGTGATTGGGAAATTCAGAATGATGCTAATCCCTGCCTGTCTCCTTCACCCTGCTGTTCTCTCATTCATAGAGAGTAAGTGGTCTGATTGTGATTGGAGAATTCAGAATGATGCTGGTCCCTGCCTGTCTCTTCCATCCTACTGTTCTCTCATTCATAGTATGTAAGTGGTCTGATTGTGATTGGAGAATTCAGAATCATGCTGATCTCTGCCTGTCTCTTCCACCCTACTGTTCTCTCATTCATAGCAAGTAAGTAGTCTGATTGTGATTGGGGAATTCAGAGTGATGCTGATCCCTGCCTGTCTCTTCCACTCTGCTGTTCTCTCATTCATAGGATGTAAGTGGTCTGATTGTGATTGGAGAATTTAGAATGATGCTGATCCATGCCTGTCTCTTTCACCCTGCTGTTCTCTCATTCGTAGTATGTCAGTGGTCTGATTGTGATTGGGGAATTCAGAATCATGCTGATCCCTACCTGTCCCTTCAATCCTCCTGTTCTCTTATTTATAGGGTGTAAGTAATCTTGACTGTGATTGAACAATTTTGAATGATATTGATATCTGCCTATCTCTTCCATCTTGCTGTTCCTCCATTCATAGTCTGTAAGTGCTCTGATTATCATTGGAAATTTCACAATGACACTAACACCTGCCTATCTTTTCCACTTTATTATTCTCTCATTCATAGTTTGTAAGTAGTTTGATTTTGATCAGGTGATTCAGAATGATGTTGATCACTGCCTATCTCTTCCACTTTGCCATTCTTTTTTGTAGTGGGTAAGTAGTCCAATTGTCATCCAAGAATTCAGAATGATGCTAATCTCTACCTATCTCTTCCACTTTGTCATTTTCTCATTCATACCAGGTAAATGGCTTGATTGTGTTTGTGGAATTCCAATGATTCTAATATCTGTCTTTCTCTTTCATCCTACTGTTCTCTTATTCATAGAATGTAAGTGATCTGATTATGTTACAGAATTCAGAATGCTGCTGATATGTATATGCCTGTTTCTTCTATTGTACTATTTTTTCATTTATAGCTGGTGAGTAATCTGATAATTGAGCATCTCATATAATTCTCATTTTTATCATATCTCATTTTATTCATAGAATGTGAGTGGTCCAAACATCATTTCTAAATTAATATGCTTATAATACATTATTTGCAGCAAGTAAACTACATTATTTTTCTATTGAAATCATACTCATTTTTCCTTATTTTTATTTATTTCAGAAGGTCTGTTGTTTGATTATTACCCTCAAATTGTCTTTTTCAATCCTCATAATATATAGCTTGTATGTTCTGTTCACTGTGTATTTTTTAACTTCTAATTTTCATCATCAGGATGTAAGTGCTGTGTTTGCTCTTGTATAATTTCTTCTTTTAATTCAGACACTCCTACTATTAAGAAGGTAAGAGAGTTTTTTCTACCTGGTATCATTGTTATCTTTTTTTTTCTCATATTATAGGATGTAAGTTATTTAATTATTTCATGACCATCACTAATTGAATCATGTTTGAATAGATCATTGTTTCTTCAAAGGTATGTCATTTGCCATACCTTGGTCATTTTATTGACTAAGGGTCAGACATCTGAGAAACCACTCACAGGCTTGTCATCTATCCTTAAATCAGGAGTAAATTTGTTGTTTATATTTATTCTATATATGGATTTTCTGATGTCTTACAGTTCTTCTCTTCTACTATTAGCCCATGGATGCAGGCTCTCATAGCTGGCATTGGTAACTCAAAACAATATTGATTATCATTATACTAATATCTACTTCTAGGCTATGCATTGATTTTGGAGCACTCTTTCTTTCTACACCAAGAGAAAATCCAGGGTCCACTCATAGTGGCTGCTGAACAGTACAAGTCATCTGGAGTATCTGCAAAAGTTGCCAGTGCACTTACTGAGTTCTACCCTCAATATAAACCAAGAGAGAATAAGAATATGTGTGTACTTCTCATGAATCTGATTTCTGAGCATATCATCTGTAAGTTTTACAATACTTGTTCTTGAGTATTCATTGAATGCTTGGTAGCCAAGCATATTCACCAGTGAAAAGCTTGTATATGTAATCATCAGGTTTCATTATCTTGTAGAATGAGGATAAGCATTTTAACATGTATGTATAGTCATGCATGTCATAGTAAAAATGAAGGAAAAATAAGTCTCAGACTATATGGGCAATTTGTATATAAGTGGTTTTGATGTGGTGTTAGAAAATACACAATGAAGACTCTAAGAATTAAAAAATAAAAATAAAAATAAAAAAACACTACTGGTGGTGGTGATGAATTTTTGTAATATGATTCATATAAGTCAAGAGATATAAAGCTCTCATCTAGTATGTGATAGGATGTTCATAGTAAACATACAGAATGAATTTATTGTTAAATGTTCAAATGAGCTGTTTAATAGATAGTAAAAAACACTGGCAGACTAGTATACTATTTGGTAATATATGTATTAAAATTATAGTTGTACTGAGGTGAGTTTATGTATGACTAGTTGTCACCTGCAATGTAAATATTACAGGCATATAAAAGTGGATGAAAAGTACACTTATATGTGTGTGTAAAACTGTTATGATGCCTACTTTTAATATAGTGTGTGAACAGGCCATTAACACCCATAAGAATTCCAGTTGACTTTGACACAGCCAAATGAAGTATAAGATCCTAGAATTCAATAATTGAGGAGAGACATTATAATCTGAACATAAGTTTTATACAAGTCTTCTAGAAATAAATGCCAGTAGTATTGACTTAAGAGGTATAAAAGGTATCATCAAAGACAATTTTGGCTACTCAAATATAATTCTCCAACTAATAAATTAGATTGGAATAACCACATAGATCCACTCAATTACCAGTGTACTACCCTCACAAGTTCTCATCATCAACAGTTGAGACTTCTGACAGAGGTTCATACAGCAAAAATCTACATATAAAAACAAGTTACTTGCATTAAAATTTTTAATTCCAAGGTTGACACTCCAAGACAGCCAACTGTCAGATAAGCAAGTACCACATCAGTCTGCTTGATGACCCTCATTGCAAATAAACATTTGAGCCCAAGTTGGAATAGTAGTCATCATCACAGGTATAGCACTTTCTGTGGTCTGGTGTTGCTGATTTGCCATAAAGAAAACAACTGACATTCAACAAACATTCACCAGTGTGTAAAGATCTTGATCAGGAATCTGTATCCTATGCAATTCAGGCCATAAGGACACAAGGCCAACATACTGAAACTGAGCTCTCTGAGATGCTAAACTTACTGTAGAACTACTCTGAGAACACAAGCTTAGCCAAGATAATGCCATCAAACATGATATTGATATTACCCTCAACCCACTCTAACTCACCCTTCCAAGTCCAAATTTGCTTGCTGTCCTAGCCCCAAATAGGCTTATGCCCATCTGACAGCACATATGCCACATACACCACCCACAACACACCAGAACCTTTTGAGTGACATGGCTTTGGCATTGACAACTGGGAGTTCAACACTGAGCAGAACATGTACAGTGAGCTCAAAAACCCTTTCAATACTAACCCTGAAAGCAGTGCACAAAGCACACTGCCAAACACTGTGGGAATCTCGCTTACCTTTGGTGGAGTTATAAATAGTACTTACTCTTGGCTACAAAATTGTCCTCTAGGTCATGTGATTTGGTTCACACACTGTGAAGATATCATTGTCTCAAGTTAGTAATGTCATTGAAAGGGTTTTTGAGCTTTTAAATTGATAGTTAAGATATTAATGAAATCATGTGATATTCAACATTGTTTGGTTATACAAATAGTGATGTATATGTAAACAGTGTGTCTGAGTTTTAAAAAGTTCCCACACTTGTTGTTTCATATCCACTACTATGGTTAGATCTCTCTTTCTTACTCAACAAGCTAATATCCTTTCTCTACTTGATGCTAGCCATTCTGGTGAAGCTATTGCCAAGCAAACATGTGTTAGCCCTTCTACCATATCCAGGCCTCATTCCAAAAAGTGCTCTACCCTCCTCAAAACTGTTGGAGGTTGTCCTTCCAAGCTTTCCTCTGTCAACATTCATTATGCCCAACATCTTATCACCTCTAGTAGAGCTGAAAATGCAGTTCAAGTGACCAAAACTCTCACCAATATCATCAACCAGTCTTTGTCTACCAGTACAGTTCATCTTCACTTGAAGAAATCTGATATGAAAGCTGTGGTCCAGTCCAAACATCTACTCTGTCTGCTAGACATTGCAAGGCTCATTTGGACTTTGCAATAGCTTACAAAGATTGGACTATAGAGGACTGGAAGAAGGTAATATGGTCAGATGAGACCAAAATCAACAGGTTAGGGTCAGATGGGTGCAAGTGGGCATGGAAAAAAGCAGGTAAGGGCCTCAGTAATAGGCTAGTACAAGAAACCCTTAAATTTAGAGGGGGTTCTTTGATGATGTGGGGTTGTATGACTTGGCAGGGAGTTGACTTTGCTATCAAGATTGATGGTAGGATGGATGGGGACCTCTACCTTCAAATTTTGAAGGATGAGCTACAACAAACCCTAGAGTATTATGGGCTCAATCCTCCTAACATCATCTTTCAGCAAGACAATGACCTCAAGCATACTTGTAGAAAGATGAAGGAGTGGCTAGAAGAGCAGGAGTTTCACACTATGGTTTGGCCTGCATGGTCTCCTGACCTCAATCCAATTGAACATCTCTGAGGATGGCTGAAAAGAAGGCTTGTAGAGTATGAACACCCTTCTGAGGGAATTTTGGAATTGTAGGACAGGGTTCAGGTGGAGTGGGAGAAGATATCAGTGGAGGAGTGTCAGAAGCTAATTTAAAGCATGCCTAGAAGGGTTCAGGCAGTGCTTAAGGCAAAAGGAGGCTATACCAAGTACTAATATCCTATCCAATTCAAAAGCTCAAAAACCCTTTCAATGACATTGCTGACTTGAAATGATGATATCTCCACAGTGTGTGAACCAAATCACATGACCTAGGGGACAATTTTGTAGTCAAGAGTAAGTACTATTTATAACTCCACCAAAGGTAAGTGAGATTCCCATAGTGTTTGGCAGTGCACTTCATGTACTGCTGTCAGGGTTAACATTGAAAGGGTTTTTGAGCTCGCTGTAATCATGGTATATTCTGACCCCTCTCTCAAGATTGACTTGGCTGACAAGCTCAGTAGCTACCTTGAGCAATATGTTTCCCTGAAATGATTTCTGCCTCCACAAGTCAGGTTACATCCACTCATGTGTCATATGGTCACCAGTCCTGATCAATCCCAGACAACATTATATTTACATTCAGCTGCTCCCACTGCTGTCCCCTCTGCAGTTTTGCTTTCTAGTGGATTGCCTATGGTCATACTGCCACATCCTTCACACTCTTCCTAGTAGTGATGTGATGATCACCATTCTACTCAATAATTTGCTCTATGGGACTTTGTTGTGACAAATGTCAATTATCTAGGACAGATCTTTTCAATCATATCTTAGATTATTGCCATGATTCTTAACATTGATGGTATGTTCTTAACACAGCACTTGATAGTACTGTTAAGTCCGGGTCAACTCCTGAGGGAAACTCCGACACTTCAGAGTTCTGGACGGATGGGACGTTGGCTTCACCTTATGTAGTGCGCCCTTGTCAAAGTCCTGTCCCGTGTTTGGGTCAGAGGTTGGAGGTAATCAGAGGAGAGTACTAAGTACTCAAGTGAGAGGAAGGAGTAGAGACTAAGTTAATATTCGAACTGAGGTGTACAGAGCTCGGAGTTACAGTTTATATACTAAGTCCTATGCAGAAATTACTAAGGAGAACGTTACGATTTCCTAGGTATTGGTAAGAAGATGAGTAAGGAGATCGGAGGAGTTGAACTCCGAGGCTATGCCCTGGTCATAGAGAAAACCGGATACTGCGCACCCTTGCTGAGTCAGGATGCTTCAAACAAGTAAACAGAGATGACAGAAAAGGAATCTATACTATAATAGGAAGGTCTGATAACTCCAGATCACGTTCTCTAGGAGAATGTGTCGGAGATTGTAAGAAAAGTGGAACGGAGTTAGGAGTTGTACTTAGCGAAATTTCAGGATATGACAGTATCCCCCTTTTAGGCCTGAACCCCTGAAGGCCTAAGTGGAGGACCAAGTGAGAACAAAAGATCGGAGTTTGAAATCCACTGGTCCACACTCCCAGGGTATAAAAACCCGCCGGGTGTTGCCTTTGCTTCTCTATCCTAAATTCTTATCATGTCCGCCCCTGCCTACAACATCGCCAACCCCGCCACTTGGTCCGAGGAGCAACTCACCGAGGACGAGGATGACAGCAAGCAACTCGCTAAAACCAAGTATGACGAACGCCACTGTCGTGTCAAGGAACGGAAGGAGGCCAAACGGAGGGCTCATGAGGAGGTGGAGAAAAAAGCCTGTGAGGAGGCAGAAAGAAAGGCTCACGAGGCCGAGGAGCAGAGAGTGGCGGAGGAGTGGAAGGCAGTGGAGGAGGCCGCAAAGAAAAAGGTGCACCGCAATGTGGTCTTGTAGGGGCCAGGCTGACTGGCGACAGGCGGAAGAAGTCCGCCGCCAACAGTCCATTGCCCAAGACAAGAAGAGGGCCGCCGATCCGCCGGAGTGCAAGCAGTGCATGGAGAACAACCTCAAGTATGAGCTCAGAGTTGGTAAGTCCAAGTCTTGTACCGCTTGCCAGCAGGGCAAGCAAAAGTGCAAACGGCCCAGAGAAGAGAAGCCTGAGAGGAAGAGGAAGAGGCTGCACACAGAGGAGGCATCGGAGGTCGCAGGGCCCAGCAAGGCACGCAAGAAGGCGAAGGAGAGCGAGGAGGAGGACCCCAGCTCCGAGGATGACCCCATTGTGGGGATGCTCGGAGATGGGTTCTCCTTGATGGATAGGCGCCTTCACGCGCTGACCAATGTGGTCCGAGAGCTGGTCGCTCTTAAGAAGGAGGAGATCGACCTCAAGCGGAGGGAGGTGGAGTTCTTCCGGATGAGGATGGACTGGAAGTGGAAGAAGATGTACGGTAGGGCAAGGAATGTGGAGGACAAGTCGGTCAGGGCAGATGAGGGAATTGCGGAGCCGGAGAATGGAGGAAAAGATAGGGAGCAAGGAGGGGATGAGAACGAGCAGGGTGATGGGTCGGGGAGTGAGGAGGACAATGATGGCGACGTGGAGATGGATGCATAGGTAGCTCTTCGCCTCCAGTAGATAGTTTTCAAATGTAAGGCTGTTTTTCATCTGGAGTTGGTGTGGTGTGATGTCTGGAGTTCCGGAATCAAGTCAGGGGCTAGACTGATAAAGCAGCTTCAGCTGCAGTAGTACCAACTACTGCTTCAGCTGCTAGTAGGGGGTAATTTGCTCTTGCCCTGGCCAACAGATAAGAGAGACAGGCCCACCACCAGATGATGAGTAGACTGAGCAAAGTGAATACAATTACAACCACTAAAGCAATAATATGTTGGGTAGTGGTGAGAGTGAAGTTCATAGTGTTTTCTTTGAAATGGAGAGGAAATGATTCTTAAGTGTCTAATCTTTAATGTTTATATCTGTCATAGGTTTCATAGTGTAGGTAATGGTGAGTTCTAGTCAGGAACACACAAGAGTGTAATAAAGGTCAGGGCTGTTCCTGAACAGGGCTAGGTCTAGGTTTCTCCGGATATTGGAGATGGAAATCCTGGACTAGCTCGGAGGCGTGGCCTAGCTCAGTAGCTAGTAGCCAGGATGTTTCTTCGTTGGTCCCCTCGTATCCAGACCATTGGACTAGGTAGAGGAGGTTGCAGTTGTGTCAGCAGTGGTGTTACGCTTGTACCGGGTAGGTCCAAGTCGTAGCCTCAAAGAACAGCGAGTTCGAGAGTTCAAGTGAAGCAAGAAGTTAAGTCAGACAAACTGAAGTAACGAGGTCCACAAATCTGGTATGATTGAGGAGATCTAGCTTAAGGAATACAAGTACGCTACCGATGGCTTTATATACCCTTGAGGTGAGACAAGAAGAGCGGAAGGAGAACTCCTTGGGTAACCATCAGTACAGCAAAACGCAG
>JBBPMY010000234.1:0-23182 GCA_038090615.1 Phylloporus gajari | reverse complement strand
TGCTAGTGGCTCTAGTTCAGAAGTGTACTAGAGACATCCAGTTATCCAATCTATAAGGAAATACAATAAGTCAGTGAGACATAATAACAGAAATCTCAGACAATCCAAATTCCCAGTCAAGTCAGCTGTTCAATGGTTCAAGGGCTGAAGCTATCCAGTCAATCATTAATTCAAGTGAATCACTCTTCCAGTCACCTTGAGTACTCCAGTATCCAGTGTATAGTCACTTAATTGATCCAGTCATATAGGGCAATACTACATTGTGTTCCAAACCTCTTGCAGTGCATGATGGTGGAGAAGTTCACTACAAACGAAAATGGGTGACATCCTAAGGATGTCAGCCTTGCACCCAAACCAAAAAAGAAAGAAAGAGGCCTACTGCAATATGAGCAATTGATGCAGCAACCTGTTGTTCGTTGTAGTTTCCTGTTGGTTGGCAGTTTCTACCTCGTGGTGGTGGTAGAGTAGTTCATCAGGAACAAACTGGATAGCACCCTGTGGAGAAGTCAGCCATATATACAAAACCAAGCAGACCTACTATGAAAAGAGCTCAAAGATGTGGAAGCGATACCACAGCACATTGTAGTACAACATTGGTCTGCATGCTTCAGTTCACCACATGAAGGTAGAGTAGTTCATTAGGAACAAAACCAGGGGGAGCGCCCTATGGAAAAGTCAGTCCTGTATGCAGAAAAGACAAAACAGACCCATCATGAGAAAACCCAAAGATGGACAAGCAATGCAAGTGTGTTGTTCTGTAGTTCCTGCATGTGACATCGGCCGGTACTTCTGCTCTTTGAAGCATAGTAGTATAGTGGTTCATTGCAAATGAAAATGGGTGTTGCCCTAAAGAGATATGTCGATCCTATATGCAAACAAACAAAAAAATGAAACTGACTTACTGCAATAAAATCCAAAGATGGGCAGCTGATGCACAGCATGTTGTTCATCAAAGTCTACCGTTAGTCAGTACATTCCAGCTCATGGTATTAGAGTAGTTCGTTGGGGACAAAATGAGAGCATACCCTATGGAGTAGTTAGTCACAATAGGAAGCAAACTGACTGCAAAATCAACTCAAAGAAGGGCAACCAATACTATGAGCACATTGTTCTGACTTAACATTTTCATATGGCACCAGCAAGGCATGGCACTTGGATCGCTTCATGACTTCATGCATCTCCTGTAAAGCCTCTGCAGTAGGTCTGTAGGTACCATCTTGCATGTGGAGTTGGCCAGTACTTTGCTCTTTGGCGTATGATAGTAGTGTGGTTCATCATGGGCAAAAGTTGGTGATGCCCTATGGACAAGTCAGCCATGTACACAAAACCAAACAGGCCTACCACAAGAGAAATGCGAGGGCAGGCTGCCAATGCCACAGCATGTTGTAGGTTGGCATAGGTTGGTACTTTCCAGTGCATGCTAACAGAGTGGTTTGTGAGGGACAGAACTGGGTGGTGTCCCAGGAGAAGTCAGTCCTCTATGCATAAAAAGACAAAATAGATCCACCACAAGGAAACCCAAGGGCAGGCAAGTAATACCACATCGTGTTGTCATTCAACTTTGCTCCATACTTCTCACACACATGGCATTGGCTGGTATCTTCTCTCTTTGGTGCATGATAGTAGAGTAGTTCATTGCAAACAAAAATAGGTGACATCCTAATGAGATGTCAGCCCTACACCCAAACCAAAAAGAAAGAAAGAAAGAGACCTATCGTGATAAAACCCAAAGATGAATGATCAACTTGGAAACATGTTGTCCGTCATAGTTTCCCATTGACCAGCACTTCCCAACTCAGGTAGTAGAGTAGTTCATTGGGAACGAAACTGGGTAGGGCCCTGTGGAGAAGCCATCCACATATGCAAAACCAAGCAGACCTACTGCAAGAAAAACCCAAGGATGGGAAAGTGATGCCACAGCACATCATAGTACAGTGTTGGTCCATATGTTCCAGTTCACTATATGATAGTAGTGTAGTTCGTCAGGGAGAGAACTGGGAAGGGGGGTGCCTTACTGAAAAGAACCCAAAGATGGGTGAGTGACATAACAACACATTGTCATTTGGTGTTATTCCATATTTCTTGCATGTAGCGTTGGCCAGTACCTGGGCTCTTTGCCATATGGTAGTAGAATAGTTTGCTAGGTATAAAACCAGGAGGTACCCTGTGGAGAAGTTAGCTGTGCATGCAAAACCAAACAGACCTACTGTGATATGATGCTACAGCATGTCATTGTTCAGTGTGGGTCCATACTTTCCAGCTGGCTTCACCCAAATATGAAGAAAAGTTGTCCCCTGACTCATCTAGGTCGTTGTTCAGCGTTCATCAGTAGTATAGTAGTTTGGAACTGTTAAGGACAAACATTGTTGGTGCCCTGTGGAGAGATCAGCTGTATATGTAGAAGAAACAGACCTAGCATGGAATCAACACAGAGAAAGGCAAACAATTCCATGAGTATGCCATCATTTCAATGCAGCAATGGTTAATAACACTTAGCCACAAGGTTCATTCTGTTGGCATGATTACATAATACTAGTGTATATGACATGATGACAAGCTTAGTTAGAAATAGTGACTTAATTAGTTGGAAGATCATAAAACTAACGAGGTGCTTCTAACCAACAACAACCTATTATATCAGTGGTAGTTCTTTTTCTTCACATCTGGGCTGTAAGCCTATTGAATATTGCATGATGCATGCCAGAGGGGTGGTGGGATCACCACAAACAAAAACAAAAAGCTAACCCCTGTTGGCAACTCCGACATGAACATGGCAGAGCTTCACCTTTTCCTGTCTCCTAGGATTATTCATGCTGATATCTGACAAGGTTGGTTTCATTCAGTCTCATGATCTGCCCTTTGAATTGCAATTGAAGCACTCTGACACTTCTGTAACTCATCACAAGAGTGCAGAAGTCACATGTGCAGCAGCATGTCGGTCTCCAGATGTCAAAAGGACACTGACCTTCTCTCATTGGGCACTTTGCCTGATTGGCAATGGCACTGTGTGAAACACTCACCCATGTCCATCTTTTGTCAAGAAATCCTCTCCTTCTCATGGCGACGATGTTGAACAAGATAGTGCATTGTAGTTCATACTCCTAATTAGGTAGATTATATAATCATACCAGTAGTATAGATATTTTGAACTCCACAGCTGAGTTCTAATTAACTCTTGTTCTAAAACCTTTGTATGCATCTAACAACCACAACAACTCGACACAATGGTGCATAACAGCATTCTATCTCGCTGAACCTTTGTATACTTGACAGGTTATGAGCTCTGATGCATGACTAAGGAGTATGTTAATCCACTGCACCAAAGTACACTGCATCAGACACTGTTCGTGTCCACCTCATCTGCTGCTTTATGTGTGACTTGGTTAGTTGTCCCAACCACTGCATATGGTTAGGATTGCTGCTTTTAGTGCATCCTTACCTATTTGTGCAAGCAGGCGCTAAGAGGAACCTATGTTGGTACACTCTACTGACACTTTGTGCTTTAGAAACTATGTCTTCTTCGAATGCATCCACCTCCACCACTTGTCTCCCCATCTTCAATGGGATCAGATACCACCAGTGGCAGACCACCATGGTCAACTATCTCAAGGCCACTGGCTCTACCTGGGTCCTCCAACTTTCGGCCCCCACTGCCCTTACTACCACCTCTACTTCAGAGGATTGTTGCCAGTACATTGATTGGCACTCAAACAATGACAAGATCATTGGGACTGTTCACACTGCCCTCTCTCCTGCTCTCCAGTAGAAGTATAAGTCCAAAACCATCGCCACTGATCTCATGGATGCTCTCGACACCAACTTCAACAAGAAGGAGATCCCTCAGGCCTATTCGGACTTCAAGGTGATGATGGAACTTGCCATCCCTACATCCTCCAACTCTACTCCTGCATTTGCTCGCCTCAAGCACCTATTCACCACGCTCAAAGAGGCTGGTTACAAGATCTCAGCCAAGCTCCAGGCAATGATTGTTCTGTCGAAGTTCCCCACCTTGTACACCAACATTGCTCAGAACACCCTTCAGGAGAAGGACTCAGCAGGGAAGGTGAAGGACCCGACCTTCGAGAAAGTATAAGCTGCCATTGTTCTACAATTTGAACAATCGTCGATGATGGGCAAAGGCAAAGCACCCCAACACGCCAACAAGATTTCAGCCATCAAGTGCAAGGAGGCAGATCTCTCCTTCCAGCAGCAGCAGCAATCTAGCATGCCCTCTGGGTTGCAGCAAGGTAGCAGAGCGCAGAAGGGGAAGGACAAAGGCGGATGAGGACAGAGAGGCAAACACCTCTCCAAGAAGCAACAAGGAGGCCAGGCCCATTTGGGCTTCATCGAAGAGGATCAACCCCTCTTTGCTTCCGTCACTCGTATTGTCAATGTCCTGACAACAGTGGATCCCCAAGCACTTGCACATCGCTTGGCTCTCATGTATCAAGGCCAAGGCAGCCCCCCTGCCTTCAAGGAGGTTCAGAGTGCATTTTCATACATGCAGGAAATGAACCTGGCCACGACCTCTGAGAGTATACAATTTCTCTCCACTGCTGCACCTTTGATGGATCAAATCAACTGGTCCGATATCTGCCACACTCCCTCACCCCAACCTCCTTGCATCCCCTCCCCTCCTCTCAAATGTTCCCTTGGTGAGCATCTTGAAACAGATTTGGATGCTCTCTTCTCTAACATCTTCTCCAACTCTAAAGCCACAAGGGAAGCTGAGAACTTGGGGATGTGGTTCAACAATTGCCACAACTGCACACCTATTAAAGGCACCTCCCAAGCACAGCTCGGTGTGTATATTTACAAGCTATCTGATGAGGAAGATGTTCTTTATCAGACTCTTCCAGAGGACATCCAAACAGATTGTCCATTCACAATGGAAGACTTGGAGAGCCCTCCATCAAAGCAGAGGCGGGAGATTGGCATTGTTGCCGAAACCTGGGACAACGAAGACCAGGTTGACATTTACAGGTCTGACAATGAGTGGGACCCCTACCCAAGGTATGTCTCTTACCCTTTCATCATTGCCAATCTGTCCTCATCCAAGCACGCTGCAACAGCACGTAATTTCGTCTCAGACTGCACTCTGTCTACAGTATATATGTACATCTGTACCTGTAGATATGAAATTGGACATTGAGATTTGTGCACATGGTTCGAAATCTAAGTGTGAGAGATGTACCAACCCAAATCCCTTGTGGATCTTGGATTCAGGTGCTTCAATGCACTTCACTCCTGACCAAAGTGACTATGTCACTTATACTCCTTTGAAAAAGGAAGACCAAATGCCTGTATTCACAGCCTCTGGTGTTTTACATGTCATAGGCACAGGCACATGCCTTATATAATGGCTTGATGACTCCAATCATCCTCATATACTTGAGCTGTATGATGTAGGACACATCTCAAATTCTGGAGTCTGACTTGTCTCTATGCGTCAACTACTTCATGCTGATGCAAAAATTCATGGTGATGTTAACTGCCTCAAAATGTTATATGGTGATGGCACTATTCTTGCCCCCTTTGTTCCTGGCAGAATGGGTTGAAACATGTACACCATCGAAGATATACCTTCATTAAAACATAACCTCACGAAATCAGCCCCTAACTATGACATCATGCATCATCGCTTTGGTCATCCCTCAAAGGAAGTCCTTAAACACGTGTGAAAACATACTCACAGCTTTCCTGAGTCTATTCAGTTTCCTCAGAAAGATCCCTTGTGCCCTGGCTGTGCTCAAGGAAAAATGCCTAGTCGGCCATTCTTCCCCGACTCTAAACAAGCATCAATGGCTTTCAAGCTTATTCACTCAGACATAAAGTCATTTCCTATCGAATCCTACCATTGCTACAAATATATCATCACCTTTTTTGATGATCATACCTCCTTTGGATGGTCTAAGCTTTTGTGCACAAAAGATGCTGCATTACAGGCCACCAAGCAATTTATTGCTATGGCAAAGACACAATTCAATGCCACAATCAAAGGATGGATGTCTGATGCAGGGGGAGAGTACAAATCTCAAGCCTTTGATAAGTTACTGCTTGACAATGGGATTCACATCTTCCAGAATGCTCCCCATACCCCACAACAGAATGGGTGCGCTGAGAGATTTATGTGCACTCTCATGGACAAATCTGAAGCCATGAGACTCAAAGCTTGCTTGCCCCAATCTTGGTGGGAGTTTAGTTGGGATCACGCAGTACATCTATACAATTGTACACCCCTAAGACATCACAATTGGCACACTCCTTATGAGTTCCTGCATTTGCAGTCCCTGGATATAAGCCACCTATGTGTCTTTGGTTGTGGAGCGTACATTCACATCTCACAAGATGTTCACACCAATAAGCTGGCCCCTAAATCTGAACTCATGGTGTACTTAGGCGTTGCACCTGGAAATACCTCCAACTTCCTATTTATGCAATCTCCTAATAATATTGTTTTTACATCTGCAAATGCTCTATTTGATGAGCAATTGTTTCCCAAATGCAATAAACCTCAGGCATGTCATCTGCAGCCACAGGTTGCTGCTCCACCTGAAGAAGTGGAAGTTCCTCTTCCAAATTCCATTGAATCAGCACCTCCAGCTGAATCAACCAATCCACCACATCCACCATCTCCTCGTCCATCCTCTCCTAGTCCTCCTCACACTCCATCACCTAAAGGACAATGTCCACCTCCTCCCACTGCACCATAAAAACAGCACACTCCTCCTCATGCTCCTATCCCAGCTGTCTCTGTAGTCCCACAAAGACCTCACAGAGAACGTTATGTCCCTAACAGACCCAACAATGTGTATGGTGACGACCATCCTGTACAGCAGGTCAAGGACATTGAAAGAGAGTCTAAGTGGAAGAAGCATGTGGAAGAATCAGATATGCCTGGTCAATTTCCTGGCTCACCTCCCCAGGAACCTCCTCAAGAGGGTCCCTCCACGTCTGTTTTTCCCCCCACAGAAAATGATTCTGAGGTTGAGGTTGAGAAGCTAAGCCGTGAAAGGGGAGTATCTTTCCTTCAATATCTGCTCTCCAAGGTGATTTCACACGATACCATGGATCCAAGTGCTAAACCTATTCATGAATGGATATTTAAGGATATTCAAAATCTACCTGCTATAGCTCAAGAAGAATGGAAAGTTGTATGTCACAAGCAACTTGAGATGTTAAAGAAACGAAACATATTTGACGTCAAACCAGATGGACATAAATGGGTGTGATTAGTCACAAAAGGTTTCTCCCAGGTCAAAGGCATAGACTTTGACCAAATCTTCTCTCTAGTTGTGCAATATGAGACAGTCAGATTGATGTTGGCTCTTGCTGCACTGGAATCATGGCATATGGAAGCCATAGACATAAGATCTGCCTATCTTTATGGTAATCTAGATGAAGAAATCTACATGGAATTCCCTGAAGGCTTTAAAATCCCTGGGCTAGAAGGCAAAGTCCTTTGTCTAAAGAAAGCCCTATATGGACTTAAACAAGCCAGATTAGCCTGGTGGTACACTCTCAATGAGTCCATGAAAGAACTCAGATTCGAATGTCTGAAATCTGATCCTGGCATCTTTCTTTATAAAAGAAAAGGCTCCCATATGATTGTAGCCATTGTCTATGTAGACGATGTCATATTCTGTGGTCCCTCTAAGGCCATCATTGATGAGATTAAGGGACATTTCATGAAGAAATGGGAATGCAGAGATCTTGGCATAGTCAAAGAATTTCTCCACATACACATTCAGTGCAAAGATCATCAGATACTAGTCGATCAATGTGCGTATCTAGAAAAGATCATAGAGAGATTTGGCCTGATCAATGCTAAATCCACTCCCACTCCCTTACCTCAAGGATACTATCCTCTGAAACATGATAGACCTGTAAATCCTGAACTTCAAACACAATTCCAAACTATTATTGGATCATTGCTATATCTTATGATTGGCACATGCCCAGATATTGCATATGCTGTTACAGCATTATCTAAACATGCCACCAATCCTACTCAAGAGCATATAGATAAAGCACTATACATTTGTCGCTATCTACTTGGTACTCAAAACTATGCTCTCATTTATGATGGAAAAGGATCTGGTCTTATGGCTTGTACAGATTCAGATTGGGCATCTGATCCCAATACCCGACGCTCTCAGACAGGCTGGTTTATCAAACTGGCTAATTGTACTTTCAGCTGGAGATTGCGACAACAAGAGCACATTTCCCTCTCTTCTACTGAAGCTGAGTATATTGCCTTGTCAGATTGTAGCAGACAGATAGTTTGGATCAAACAACTACTTGAAGAACTTGGGTATAATCTTAAACCCATCCCTATCTGTGGTGATAACCCTAGAACCTGAAGGTTCAGAGTTAGGATTGAGGCATGTCAATCAGTTAGATCTAAAGCTCGACTCTCTCCTAAGATTCCTCTGGCTAGAGGAATTTTGTACTGAATTTGATGATGAAGAGCTCAAGTTATAAAGGGAGTGAATTGATTGGGATCCTCTTTGTCCTTGATTGCATCAATTATTTTGATTTCAACCTGTCTGTGTGGAATGGTGGACATAATCCCTTTGGTGAATGGGATTAGCCGACCTAGCTCTGGATCCTGAACCAGTTCTGGATAGTGGATGATGGGGGGCTTGGGAAATTGTTGAAGATCCTTGGGCTGAATCTGCAAAATGGACCATGTATGGGCAACATCTATTATGGTTTGGCAGAGAGTAGATGGTCCTGGTCCTATATTGGCCAGGGTTCAAGCAGCTTCCAACATTTCCATCTCTGAATACATTTCATCTAGCTCCATTTGATTCTCTTCTGCCAAAGGTCAAGGGTTTTTCCTGAGATGAGTGAGATGAGAAGGATCTATCTGGTCCAGAGAATCTACTTGCTCAATGAGGGCTTTGTAGTTGACAAGTTGGAATTGCTTCCATAGGTTGATTCCTGATGGAGCCTTGTTCAAATAGTCCCTGACTCTGCACAAGGCAGTTTGGAATGCCATTTAAAAATTCAACAGCTTCTCTAATGCGCCTTTCTTCAGCAGAGATGGATGGTTTGTCAGAGGATAAAGAAAGAGATCTAGCATGAGATGGATGAGGTAGAGTAGGTGGATTTGGAAGAGATTGATTAGGGCAGGATTGAAATGAATGGGAATGAGAGGAATGGGATGATCTCAGAAAGCATTTGGACAATGGGGTCAGGTGATTTTTCTATCACAGGAAGTTGATCTGGTGGAGTAAGGAATACTCTCTTCTCACTTTCAGATGAGGAAGAGACTATAGATTGTATAGGTGATGTATTAATCTCCCTGGTCTCAACAGATAACTGTTGGTCCTCACCAGTGATGCCTTGTGGTTCTGATCCACTTGTGGCACCTGAGGATGATGAGGTTGATTCTACCTGTTCAAAAGATGGTATAGGTATAACAGAAGGAGGAGCAGGAACAGTGATCAGATAGGGATCAATGGAGTAATCTTAGAGAGTGGAGGATAGAGAGTATATAGGAGATGCATGTCTAGGATCTCTTGTAGCAATGTTCAAAATCAAGTTGATGTTGAACAGTTTGCTAAGGATACTAGCAGATATGGTAGTATCTGATTCCCTGATAGATCTGTAGAAGAGATGATGATGATAGGATGTAGGGTCAGGATAATTGACAAGGATACCAGCTCCTGTAATATGGGTACAATTTGATGATTCCTTACTTACGATGAGTGTTTCTATAATCTCAACAGGGTGGATAGGATCCTGAGATAGGTTGATCTCTATATACTATTGGTCAGTGTCATCATCAAAGTAATTGACCATTGAGAATGTTAGATCAGAGATATTAGAGCCCATAGTCACTAATGCGCTAGGGGTTAAATCTCTTGTCCCAATGTGATTATTGAGAGTGTGGGTAGCTGTCCACATTGCTAGGTTATGGGATAGAAGTTCAATGAGAGCTTCTTCTTCATAGATCTCTCTCAGTTGGAGAGTAAGAGCCTCAAGCTCTGCTAGCACCTCAGATCTGTTAGGCATTGATTATATCCAAGACAGTAATCACTTTTGCCTATAGGATAGAGGCAGGGCTCATAACCTAATGAAACTGAAGCTAGTTCCACTGGGGTGTGCAGTACAACGAAGGGAGTATGTACAGTTGAGACTTACTGTATTTAGCAGAGGCTTCTCTTGAGGTATGAGAGTCTAGATTGATAGAGGATGGTTGAAACGACTTCTAATTGATAGAAGTAGTCTGATACAAGTGATCTGACTTGTATGTATTCTGTGTCTACTGTTTCATATATAAAATTATTGTATATATATCTAGAATTCAGTCTGAGATAACTGAGTTTGATCTATGAATTGTTGTAGAATGATCTATCTATCTATTATTCTCCTAATGTAGACTCCATTGTTCTAGTATTAGAACAATGGATATGTCAACAGGACAATAGATAATACTTCCTATTGTTCAGATTGTCAATGGGAATATTTAGGATCATAGGATCAATTAGGATTGACACTAGGATCAAAGTGTCATGTCAGATGTCAATTATTAATGATCGACATGTGTCACTCATTCCATATTGGGTACATTAGGAATAGTGATTAGCAACACTTACTAGTGTTGACTACTGACTTACACTTGACTTACATATGTCAATGATTAGACTTACACTACTGACTTCCACTAATGTGATCAGTAGTCATTTAGTACTTATCACTAATAGTGATTCATACTATGTAAGTCATATATTACTAGTGTAATACACTTGTAATTTCAACACCTATATCATGTAGTTAGTATATTGTATCATATCCAAGACATCCTATACCTTCATCAATGCCTTTGAGTCATTGCCTGTCCACTGTTTGAACCCACACCCCTGAGGAAAACATTGAAGGCCCAAGAATGGGGCAACCACCACTATCCTAAAATGTTTGTGAGTAAAGCACACACAAAGTGATTGAAACCCACCTCCTGTCAATCTCATTGAGCACTCACAATACCTCCTTTTGTGGGGTGTAGTGATGCCTGATGTAGGCCATGGTCCAGTCAACAAGGTGATCTTTGAAACATCCTTTGATCAATTGATGCAGCAAATCAGGGGTGAGAAGGAGATGAATGTTGGTGTGAGGGAAATCATTTGTGAACAGCTGGCAAATGTCAGCACAAGTGATATCATAGCAAGGAAAACCTACCATGAAATCGCCAACAATTCCATATTTGTCCCAGAGTACATCAAGAAGTACCCATTCAAGAAGTGCATTGTCTAATTCACATGAACGATTTGGTATGAAACCATCTTGGTTGAGATCCTTTGATGGGGCTTGACAACTATTGTTTTAAAGTCATTTTACTTGCTAAGCAAAGTACTAAGTACTTACTGTGCACATCAACCATGCACAATACACGTGAGGAGAACTTGCTCTTCGTAGTCTGCAATGTATGGACCTAACCCGTAGATTACACGGCAATAGTGACTGTCACCAAACAGGACCACCTCAGGTTTTTCCATACCTGGTTTGAGTGACCATAAAATGAATCTGAGGCTGGAATGAAAGAGTTGTCAACAGAATGTTTGAAATGCGACGTCGGATTGGCATTCCTTGTCAGCTTTAGCAAGTGAGATCATTGTTTCAATTGGAAAGAACCAAAGGGCTTACTCTTGAAAATAGCAAGGAATCTGATAAGGACAAGCGTGTTCTGATGCGCTTGTCAGACCTTGTTGTGAACATTACCAATGGAAAGGTAAAGAGGGTAAAATTCATTATTTCCCATGCCCACAGAAACAGTGGTCTTGTCACTCCCAAGAATGAAGGGAACAAAGGTACTCCTGTGGGTGTCAGGATCCTCTAAAAGGATATCCTGCAACAGAAAGAAGTCATTGTGTGCTAACCTGTCAGAATCACCTATGCACTGCTTGCTGCTATGCCCAGTCACCCAACATGAAGTCACCATATTGTTGGGTATCATGTTCTGCTGTAAATTCATGGTATGGTTGTAGATCAATCTCCTTGACAAAGTCAGGATTGCCAAGGAGCTGATGGGCAACCTCACAGGGATCCCAGTACCAAACCTCATAGCATTGATTCATCCATGCAGGAGGTTTCAGAATGTTGGGAATATCACCAGTGTATTTGACTGTGAAGTTTTGCCATCTGATATCACCTAGCGGTGTTTTGTCTATCATGTTGTGCAAATGGCGGTGATTGCTAAATGGTGGGTCATTGCCATACTTCTGAAGTGTAGCAGCCCAAAGGTAGAATAGCATATCCATCTGTCCTGCAGACATCTGGTTCCTTCTGAACAGAAAGTTGGCAACTTTGAACTGGATACAGTCTGTATATGGTGTCCAGTCATCAGGATTGTGTTCTTTCGGTGGAGGATGGGAACTGGGGGGCAGGAATTGGCCATGCACATTACAAGGTAAGGCTGGACACTTAATTAGTACAAGTGTAATGCATCCATTGAAATATGAAACTCACCATTCATCTTTGGATGGTAGTTACAATAAAATTTGTGGCCTGGGCCATAGAACTGAGCATCCAGGTCAGTGTCATTACTGGATGGATCTGCAGGGTAATCAAGATCATCTGGGAGCAGTAAGAAATCATCCACACTATCAAAATGCTCCCTATCCCACTCATCCAACTGACAGTCCTTGTTATCATCACCACAAGACTCCTGCTCCCAGTCATTGTGATTGGCAGTATCATTAACCCCACCATTAGGTGTTTCCATATCAGGTTCTGTGCCTCTGGTATTTTCTTCCATCTCATCTGAATGGTGCATTAGTGATGGTGGAGGAATGGAAGCATGGTAGGTATGAAGATGGTTGGTCCGCCCCTCAAATGACTTGAAAAAATGATTACAACCTGGATGGGTGCACTGATATTGGAGCTCACTGTATTGTGGCCACATCTCACAAAGCCAGAGAACAGACAATGAGCAAAACCAGACAAGTGGGGGCTGCAAAAGTGCAGGGAAGTAAGTATTAAGTATTGATTTGTTTGTGACCAGATTGTTTGTGACCAGAAAACTTACAAATAACTTCAAGTTCCAGACTCTGACAGTGTGACTTAAAAACTTCTTTCCCTCTCATCCTGTCATTGTAGTACTGCCCAAATGGACACAATCCAGCAAGCACCTACTCCCCCATCCCCATGCCACACTCGCCCATCTAACCAGAATAAGCATCCAGCAGCCATTCTAAAACTGGAAAAGAGAAGACGCACCAAGGCTGAGAAGGCAGCCGATGACCAGTGGCTGAAGGAGGCCAGAGCTGCCCAGAGCAAGGTGGCCCATGAAGACATTGAACACCTTGCAGCGATGGAAGTAGTTGCTGAGCAGAAGGAGACTGAGGCCCGTGTGTTTAGGCCCCAGCCCATGCATCCTCAACCACGCCTCAGAGTGGTGGACAATCCTAAATCACAACCAAGGCATGAAGACGAGTAAAATGGGGGTGGAAACAACGGTATAAACTTACTAGTGTTTTCTCCTGTGCTAGATGGTCAACACCAGATGGATGGCAATGATGCAGACATTGACATTGCAAAAGGCAGTCCTAGATCATGTCCAAAGCATTCAGATAGTAAGCCAAATGAAAGCAGAAACAACAGTATGAACTTACGAGTAGTTTCTCCTACACCAGATGATCAAAGCCAGACAGAGGGCAATGACACAGACATCATCACTGTAAAGAAGGTCCAGAGACCGATGATGACCTTGAAGGATACGATTAGGGCAAAGAGGTTAGAGGCGAAACACACCAGTAAGTTTCAACAAGGCTGCACATGTTGGCAGTGCAGGTGTGGAATCTCCTATCTGATCTGACTCATCACACAGCTGAGGTTACCATGGAGCAAGTATTCCTTTTTCATTGATGTTGCTGTTACTCACTGAATCAACGCTATTTTTTCTGAACCTTGCTTTCACCTCCAGAGTTGCATCCCTTGAAGAGTATGCTTTTTGCTAGGTATTAATATATTTGATACTGACCAGATCTGCTCTACTTCCATTGGATATTTCCCTCGTCCCAGAACCAGCCATGTATCAAAATGGGCCACACAGATAGCAAATGCAAGGCAACCACATGACACTATGGAACTTGATTCAATGACCTTGAATGGCTCTAATGGCCCTTGTCATTTTGTGCCGTCTTCAGCAACATTGGCATCCTCTGAGTGCCACTTCAAGGATGTGCCAGCCATCATAGATGATGCAGAAACAGAGATATTTGGTGATTCTGTTGTAGCCACCAATGAGAGAGCAGCCACCATGGCTACATTCCACAGTCACTCAAACACAGTGGTAAGTTCCTTCTATTCAATAATATAATACCTGTTTTATGGTTTCTTTCAGAGGATTGTACCTAAGGCTGATGATGCAACAAACCTGGAGCCCCCCCCTGTTACAGCTTAGCATTTCCAACAAGCATGGGGCTACTGGGGTTGATATTCAATCCGCAAGTGACCTCGATGATGGTCGGGCGTATACAGAGCCTCCCTTTACTCAAGTCCCTCCACCATCACAACCACATTCCTTCTGGGCTCATAGCGAGCATACAGCTACACAGCTTGTTTTTGTGTCCAACAGCAAGTCCAATGAGGACATGGTGGATTTGGGGCTCCCTTTCACACAAGCGCCTCTGTTGTCACAATGTCATATCATTTCAACTGGGACCAAGCACAAAGTGGCTGAGGCCAATCTTGTCTCTGGAAGTGAGGCTGATGAGAGTGACCTTGAGAATGATGGTGTGGAGACTATTGAGGTGCCTATGATGTTGAAAATCATGAAGCCAGTTTGGACCAGGACTCAGAGCCTGCATACCACTGGCTCAGTAAGATTTAATAATCATGACACAATGTCAGTGTACTAACTACTCCGTTAGACATCTGTCAGAATTGTTACTTCCAATAATCAGGCGCCCACAATGTCAAACAAGAAGGCTAAGATCAAGGAAGAAGGTAATGAGACAACCAACTTTAGATAGTTTGGTTCTCACTTACTGTTGGAATTGTCAGTGTTAATCTTATCTTATCTTATCTGACATTCTATATCAGTCATGATCAATGATCTTATCTTGATCATATGCATGGTCATCATGCTTACTATTCGGATATTCTATTATCCGTGATGACTGTCACTGTATGACTAAATGTCATACTAAATGACTAATGAATGATTTAAAATGACTTATTCATGTCATGTGACTTAATATGCTGACTGATACTCCACTGCTCATGTTATGCCATTGGTTGACGCTTATAGCGTGCTTCTTATCGTCTTTATTGCTATTGGCTGTGATAAGAGCACTATACGCTATTGGCTACTATTGTTCCATCTTTATGGAATTACTATACACAAGTACAAACAGCATGTACTGTATATAAGGAGGATCTCCTCATAGTCGATCCTCTAACTAGAACGAATACCATCTCCTTCCTCTAGTTCTTATATCCAGTACTAAAGGGTCAATCCCTTATACTGAGACTATCCTAGACTACTGAGGTCACTCCCCTCTACCATCCATAAGGGTCACTCCCTCCAGTAGTTATTATCGCCCCTTTTGGCTATCAGTTATCTTCGTACCACCGTGACTTCCCTGGTGAGTATTCCCACCAGAGATCTACGTGACTTTCTTCCTCTGCATATGAGCGTAACATGAGCCTACGCTCATCGATGGTGCTGACAATCGGAGTCGTACTTCGATACTTACTACCAACATGCCCACAGCCGATGCAGACACTTTGACTGCTGATGGCAGGAAAAAATGAAAAGTTTATAGCATGAAGGACTTACCAGTACTGAGTGACCACTGCTGGTTGCACAACATTATCAGCACACTCACGCTTTGGTGTGGAACCCAGCCAAACATTTGGACCATACCTGACCAGGACTTCATGGACACACTGCAAGTTATATTTGATACTATCTACTCCAACATCGATCATCAGGTCAACGTCCACAGGGCCATTCATGCAGTAGTAAACTGTACATTTTACTAGTACCAGGGCTTGTCCACTGACCATTTCAAAGGCCCAACAGTGTATGTCCAAATGGCAGAGTGGAATTGGATCAGCAGTGCTTGTGCTGATGATTAGCTACTTTGCTAGTCAGCCAAGCACAAATGTACCTCATGAGGCCAAATGCCTGTTGGATGGCTTTTGCTTCTTGTACAAAGACCCATTGACCAAGAAACCACTGGACCCTGTAGATTGTTACAGGTCCCCTTTCCTCTCCAAGCTCTTGGCAATGACCCACATTAATGACATTAACAGATATGTTCCCATCGATGGTTGGGAGCTGAAGGAATGGGTGATGGGAGAAGGTTGTGTTGATGTCATTGCTATTGCTTGTGTGGCAGTTGGCTGTCTCATTTGCTTGACCATGCCTATGTGTACTGACTATATTTTAGCTTGAGCATGCTCTCACCTTCATTGGTGAAGGTCTAATTGATGTCAAGAAGATCATTGAGGACATGCTTGAGTCCAATGATGGTAAAATGAAAATTACACTGCTGAAAATCCTTAACAGAGCCACAGGTTGTGAAACATCTGCACCATACCAATTTTTGGCCCACCAGTGGAATCAAGACACTCTCTTGTACATGTGGTCATTGAATGGGAAAGGCCCTGTGCTTGTTCATCATATCTTCAAAGCAGCTTATGCCCACAAAAATCAGAAGGCTGGAAATACTGACCATGATGGAGAGGACATAGACATGAAGGATGTCAATCCACGCATGTGCCTTTGTATTTTTTTTTGGGTTTTAGTTCTACTTTGAGTGCTAACCATTTATTTACAGGATTTCGAATATCTTTTGCCTGGATTCCTGTCTGTGTGCTGGCTCAATTTTTTGTCCTTGCATTGCCTGGACTCTTTCTGCTATTTTGTCTTCTTTTTTGTTCGTGTTTCCTGCCATGGTTTTGTCTGCTTTTCCTGCCACTGTTTTGTCTGCTTTCCCTGCTGTTGTTGTCTGCATTTTCCACCATTGTTTCATCTGTGTTTTTGACCATTGTTCTGTTCTGTTTTCTATTGCTGCTACCTTGTTTGCTTTTTACCCTTGTTCTGCCTCTTTTTTATCTTCTCCACACTTACCCTTTCTCACCTGCTTTTGCTAGTACTCTCATTACAATACTTATTCCCCTTTTTAATTTCACTTGCATTGCTCTTTTTTTACTTATGATGCAATGAATCAATGCTGCTTTGACATCTCTGAAGTGAAATAAGTCTGAATGAAGTGAAATAAGTTCAAAATAAGTTTAATTCAAGATATGGGTTTGTATTGGGTGTACTTTCCTGAGCTTATTTCAGATGGTCCTTGATGCAAACTTCCCAAGCTGAATAAGTTGAAAAAAGTCTGAAAAGTGGAAAAAATGACACTGCAAGTCCAAATAAGACCATTGCTATTTTCCTGATGCTTGGTACTTTTTTTTGCTGTTGCCCATGTTATTTACTCATGTATGAACTATTGCATTCATACAACAGATGCTATCTGAGCATGTTAACACTCATGAATACGACTACATCAAACAAAAGTTGAATGAAGAATTTGAATGGATTACAATAAGGTACGTTGCAGATATATCATACATGAGTCAATGGTTCTAACCTAATCTAGGCCTGCTTATTTCTGCGACACCCAGAAGCTCTTTGTCACCATGCCAAGTGAACTACATGAGGCACCACTCAAACATATGGGCTTTATGCTCAAGAGTGTCATGTCCTCCATGCTCCTTCAATGTGGTGACCATAAAGTCGCAATCAGGTACCACCACAATACACTTGTTGAGGGCATAAAGGGTAATTTCATCCCTGACATCTATCTAACTATATCAGCAGAGGGTGGGGATGACCCATACATGACAATTCCCCACCAATTTCTTTTCATCAAATGTGCCTTTATGGAGACAGAGGCTCATGTCAGAGAGAAGCTGGAATGTCTCATTCAAGATCATCCAGATACACTTGCCATGTTGATCATCAAGACCACAGAGGTATTGCATTCCCTTCCAACATCAGGATCACTCCTTGCAAAGGCTCACATCAATGAGCTTCCACCAAAAAACAAGTGGCTCCTGCAACTGATCATCAACAACAAACTATTGGCCAGTTACAATGGCATTACATTGCTCAACCTCAAGTCTGTCCATGTCATTGCTTGGCTCTGTGACAAGAATCCGGATATGTCAATCAATCTGGACAATCTCAATCCCAGCTGGTACACTGAAGGGGTGGGTAATGAGTTGTATTTCAAGTATTCATCTACTATTACTCTTACTCACTCTCTGTGGTGTAGACTATCCATCCAGTCTGTTCCACTGTGACTGTTGATCATTTACTTGGACAAACAATGCTTGCAGTCAAGTCTCTGGTGGTCACCTATGCTGAAAGTACTGGCATTTCTGCAAGTCCTTCATCTCAATTGGGTCTGAGTGATCAGGTAAGTATAGATACATACTGAGTTAGTTGGAATCTGATTTGAAGGGGCAGGACTCTGAGAACTGGCTGAATTCACTTTGTTGTTGGCACCCCCCAAACCAGTATTCCACTGGGAAGAGGTTACTGCAGCCATCAAGGAAGGGCTCATTGGGCTTGCATGATCTCACTATACCAAATAGCATAGCAAGCTTCCAAAGCAGTCTTTTGCACTATCAGATGATGACCATTCAAGCATTGACATGCTTTCTTCTTTGTGCTCTGACTCTCACAAATGACAGAACATCAGTAAAGCCCAGAATTGACTTGAAGACGGTAAGTCATATTCTATCTCATCCGCTTTAAGCAAAACTATGAGGATACTTACTTCAACCTATACTAGTGAACTAAATATACATCAATCCTGTGATGCAACTTTATCTTTTGTGTTTCCAGTTGTTGTTAGATGTTGTACTCTATGTGTTCTGTATCACCATTGCTTCCAAACATGTCTTCTTCTTCCTTAGCAAGTTTCTTTTGGCATGCACAAGCACATTCCATGATGATCCGATCCATGATGTCTATCTTGCCATCGTTGATGTCATAGCTGTCACGTGTGTCCTCATTGGTGTCCAGGAACATGGTGACACTATATTGTGCACTCTTGTGTAGTGTCATGACTGCCTCTTGCATATCAACCTTGAGATCTTGAATGATGAGTCACACAGTGGCCTTGGGCACAAGAATATGCTGGATGAACTCAGCCGGTGTGAGTGGTGTGATGAGAGATGCATCAAATGTCAACAGCAGGAAGAGATCAAAAAGGGTCTGGTATATGATTACCAAACCCTGCTTGCCATAGCTACAATGAGCATCAGCATATTCAACATTTGGGAGCAGGCTAAAAACATACTATCCCGGTTGGGTCTTCTGAAAGCTGGCAAATTGTCTCTTGACACCAACAACAGTACAAATGCCTTGATCCTTCACCTCCATCTTAATCTCCCTCCAAAATACACTCTTACTCCTCAGTCCATCAGGTCCATCATGCATGTAAAAATGCTCTGCATCGCTGATATCATCTGAGTCCAAGACGATGGCCTCTAATTCTTTCTTCATCTGTTTCACCCTCACTGGAACCTGAGTGAAGTCAATCTTCTTTGGCCAGCCTTTTGCCATTACAATGGGTAGCTGACATGTTTCAAAGTGGTGGTACTGACAGACAGAAATATAAATCATCAAGGGTGCTCTCAAACCACCCGGATTCCCTAAACAGGGATCTGAAACTGATTTCTTGCACACAATTGTGAGTAAACATTGGAAGTGAGGAGTAGGATCAGGAGGCAAGACATTGTCACAGTAGGGACACATTTTCAATGGGTCTCAGGCATAACCCAAATCAACTTGAATTCTGATAAGAACAGGTGAGCAAAAACATGGACAGCTTACTCAAATCATCTTCTGTGAGTTCATACAGATAATCTAATATATCTAGCATGCTGAGGAGAGATGAGCAAGCAGAAGGGTAAAAGGAAGAAGGCAGACCATGAACATGATTCCTTGAATCTTTTAGCAATGTGCCTTTCATCATCATCATCAAACAAGGCTCATTTCATGGATCTATAAATGCTGTTGCTAGGTGATGTTGCCCTTCAATCAATTCCTGTAAACATCTCAATACTCATCAGGAATAGCTTAAGCCCCAAGTGGTTCATTGCACTGCTTGAGAACTTGACATTGTCCTTGTCAGATGTTGACTTGTGTGCTTCATGTTTTTCAAGTGAAGAGACTGGTGACATCTTTGAGAGGATGTGTTCACTGTTGTGTGAAGCCTCACAGTTCAATGCAATTTCCTTTGTATCCAGTAGTAACTAGTGGTGTGCTGGGCTCAGGCTCAAGCCTTGAGCCTAGCCTGACCTGACCCCTGAAGCCCAGGCCCAACCTGGTCTTTCAATAAGGTCTTATTAGGCCTGGGGCTCAGGCCTCCTTTCTGGTGGGCCATTGGCTTTGGGCTCAAGCCCTGGCCTAGTTTACCTAAAATGTACATTGGTGGGTTGCTATATCTAGTGTTTCATTTGTGCTTCATCCCCATATAGGACTGTCCAGATGTTGCCAGCATGGAAAATGAAACATCTTGACCAAAGCAGGCCATAGCACCATTGGCTAAGTTGCAGGACCTGGACAATGCAGCCACACAAGAAATTCGTTCCCACCAACATACTGCTGAATGCCAGGTATCTCCCCCACAAGATCATGGCTCACCCACTCTACCACCTGTTCGCAAGTGCAAAAATGGGTCCATCCCTGTTACTTCAAGCAGTGATGAAGAGGACTTGATTCCAGCAGCAGAAGCAAGCAAAGGTGTGTCATCAATTATTGCTGTTTCTACAACTGAACCTGCAATGTTTGTGTTCTACCCTAGGCACTAAAAAAGCATGCACAAACAATTCAAAAAAGCCAACAGGCCCTGCCAGCATAGCTAATAGTGAGTCCCCATCCATTATTCGTCTGAACCAAGCTCAGTATTATTGTATTCTTAGCTCATTCATTTGTACCTCAAGATGAAACCGGGTCAGATGGACTCCTCAAAGACATTGATATTATCACAATTGATGAAGCTCCTGCATGCAAGAGCCATACCCATGATGTTGATGAGTTTTTTATGAGCATTTACACCAGCAAAAACAATAAAAAGTTCCACAACTGCATCAGTAAAACACTGTATTTCAGTAGTAGTGTCATTGTTGTTATTGCACCCTTGAAGACAGGACTTGATGGACTTGGAGTCATTTTAGACAGGGTGAGGTATGTCAAACAAGCCATTGGGCTTGTCAATAGCATGGGAAGGAGGGGCAGGTGGGGATCATTGTCAAGTGAGCCATTGGGCTCCTCAACAAGAATGCGGCTGGGGTGGTCATGTGTTTGGTACTTGGTTGGGCTTGTCATAGCTAAGGAACAACTCACATTATCATCATTCTTCTGATGTCATTCTACTACTATATAGGTAGAGGGTTTAAAGGAAGTCAAGCTATTCAGTCAATGATAACGCAAGGCCAGTGTCACATTAATGAATACATAGTAAAACATTGAAATAAACTGTTCAACGATGTCTGACCAACACCTACAAGTCATAAATAGTGCAGATTCTTAATATGCAATGAAACTGCCTGCTTTCACATAGTAAATAGGTAGTGTTCACCAATAAATATTAACAAACCTAAGAGGGCAGCCTTCACTTCTTCATGGAGGATGCTGTTGGAGGGTCAGCCAAATGAGATGGTAGACTTGTAGACAGGAACTCAAACCCCTGCTTTTGGATGGAATCTCAAATATTGTCCATCCTTGTGTCTGCAGTGGTAGCCTTCCTTTCCACTTGGTCAGCAAGTTCTTGATACAGCTTGCCTAGGATAGCATGTTCTTGCATGATATACAATGCAAGGTGATGTTCAGCACGGACCACCTTCTTATGTGTGCCGGTGGCCACCAGCCAAATGGAAGCCTCTTTCTGGGAATTGATCGCTAGTACAATCTCATCAGTGTTCACCTTGGCTGGAGATCAAAAAGAACTTACAGATTACACAATTAGAAACAGGATCAGGATCTTATGCATGCAAGGTGGCAAAGAGTGGTTCAAGCTCTGAGTGTGACATGATGTCAGACAAGTTGTTCAACTGAGAGATGCTTGCATCACCTTCTACCGACTTGATCGACTCTGATATTGAGTTGGAATCTGAGGAGTCAGAACCACTCACGTCGTCTACAGTTTCATGGCCTCAAAGGAAGATGTTTACCTCATCCTCGGTGTGGGTAACAACTTTGGGAGACTGGAATTTGATTTGCAGGAGTCATTGGAAGGAAACAGGAGAAGAAGCAAAGGGAAGCTTTTGAAGGCTGGTGTGGGATGGTTGGCAGCTTAAAAGTGATGTCTGGCGTGTGTGTGGGTACTTGGAAGTTGCATACTGCAGAGATTGTGTGCATTTATGGCCAGGCTGCATGGTATCCAGAGAAGAAAGGTATACTAAATTTTCAGCATGATTATGTAAGTCTGGAAGTAAAAGTTGATTGTCACCTCATGCCAGCACAAGACAACAAAGGCAAACTGTGCTGTCCTCAGTACAGGAAAGGGTTCGACACAGAGAATCAAGTCCAGAGGCATCTAAATCAACCAAAAGCCAAGTGTCATCAACAGCCTACTGCTTTTGTTGATCCTGTGGACCTCCTCAGACACTTTGTCCTATGTGACTCTGATCCCAGCACACCTGTCCAATGGCAGAAAAGACCTTGAACATACTACAGTGATCAGTCAAATTCCAATGAGGATTCTCAAGATGCTTGTTACGCTTGGTCCAGGTAGGGCAAAGCGTAACCTCAGAAGAACCTGTAGTGAACTAAAGACTTGAGACTAGGCGACGGTGATCGACTAGGGCAGAGGGTTTCTAAAGCCTGGGCGGTGGCAAGGCGCCTCAGAGTCACTAGGAAATGATGAGGTGACTAGGACTATCAATGACCAAGCTACTGTTGTAGGCTTGGACCGAAGGGACCAGGAGACGAACGGTCTACTGGGACTGAGGATGACTGGAGGGCTGGAGACTAAGGGTTTGAAGGACAAGCTCCCGTTCAGAGCACGGGTGGAGGCTCAAAGAGACGAGGTGCGATAGGAAGGAAAATCAATAGATTGCTAGCTTAGGGATACAGGATGTACTCTGAGGAGAACTAGCTTAGAGAAAAGAAGAAGAGAGAGAAGGGTTTATATACCTAAGGTATAGAAACTGG
>JBBPMY010000233.1:0-23231 GCA_038090615.1 Phylloporus gajari | reverse complement strand
ATATTTCTTTGTCAAGATCGCCAAAGAGAAAGGCTGTTTTAACATCTAGTGCCTCTATTTCCCAATCTTCGAATATAGCTAGAGCAAGCAACAGTCACACAGTTTTGAATCTGGCAACTGGTGAGAAGATCTCCTCAAAATCTATTCCAAAGATTTGAGTAAATCCCTTAGCAACATAACATGCCTTAGTTCGTCCATCATTTTTCTTGACAAATACCCATCTCCCTGTTATGGGTTTTTGACCTGGAGGTAGATCTGCTAGATCCCATACATGTCTATCTTTCATAGACTTAATTTCTTCATTACAGGCATTCAACCAAGATTGTTGTTGATCTTTAGGCAGTTTGAATATATCTTTATAGTGTGTTGGAATATCAAACACTGGTGCTGCTGTGGACATAAGTGCTTTCATAAAGTGAGCACTCATATTCTGCACATCTTCTTTGTCAGGTCCAAATATATCTTCATCCTCATTTAGTGTCTCTATTTTGACTGCTGTCTTTTTACCAAAGACATTATCTTGAAGACTCTTGGTTTAGGAGGTTGATTAGATCTCCTGAGTCCTTCAAGAATAGCTGGTGCTTTTGGTCAAATAGGTACAGGTGGAGGTATGTTTCCCCTGTTTGTCTTTGAGGTGAGAGAGCTGGATTCTGACGAGGTGGTGGTCTTGGTGGTGTCCTCAGTAATGGTTCCTCTTTTTGTTGATCCTCAGGATCTTCAAGAGGTCCTTCCTGTCATTGTTCAGGATTGAGATCAGGATTGGGTAGCAGATCTGTTGGATTAATATCAAATTCTAGTGGACCATGATCTTGGTGAGTGTTCTCTTGATCTGGTCTTCTTTGATCTTGATCCTCCAGTTCATTGTCATGATTTGGGATTAGTACAAGGTCTGGTTTGTTTAACTCCTCGGAACATTTGGAGAATGAGAATTCATTGAATGTAGCACTGCTTACAATGACCACTTTTTGATCATGTGGGTCATAGAATTTATATCCTTTGATTCCTAATGGATAACCAATGAATATCATTTCTTTAGCTTTAGGGGATAGTTTATCTTTTTGATCCTCTTTGTGGATGAAGACATATGCTCTACATCCAAAGATCCTAAATCCAGATACGTCTGGTTTCTTTATACTCTTATCTCAGATAGATATGGGAGTATCCCACTTTATTCTTCACATGGGTTGTTGATTATAAATGTGAACAGCAGTTTCTATTGCATCTTGCCAGAATGATTTAGGAAGACATGTCTGATGAAGCATTGCATTTGCTTTGTCTAGTAGAGTTTGATTGAATTGTTCAGCTCTACCATTTTGTTGTGGTTCTCTAGCTACAGATTGTTGGTGTTGAATACCTCTCGAAGTAAGGAATGATTGGAAATCCTTTCTCAAAAATTTCCTCTCTCAGTCTGAACATAGGGAGACAAGTGTCCTCCCTGTGGCTCGTTCAGCCATAGCTAGGTAGGATTGGAAAGCAGAGAAGGCTTCCAATTTATGTTTAAGCATAGCAACACAGGTAAAAGAACTGTGATCATCGATAAAAGTAATCACCCATTTATTGTGATTGCAAGAATGTATAGGTAGCTCCAATAGATCAGTGTGAACCAGTGATAGAACTTCAGGTGCATGAGTCTAAGATATTGGGTGTGAGACTTGAGTATATTTCCCTAGAGTGCATCCTTTACAAAAGGAAGTATGAGATGTATTACCAAAAGGAGCAATTTCTTTGCAGGATTTGTGAGCATTATGCAACACATTGTGTGACACATGACTAAATCGGTAATGCCACAGTTTCAATGAATCTAATTCTTGCAAAATCATGGTTGAACTGATCACAGGTTTAATCTGAGTAGACTGAAACCAATGAAGTCCACCAAGGGGTGATAAAGTGAATGCCTGTATCACAACCTGGCCATGTTTGTTCTGGATGGTAGTAGCTCTTTTTGTAATCTCAGCAGAATAACCATTTCTGGTTAGTGCTGGTACAGATAATAGTTGATGTGGAGATTTAGGTGAGTACCACACATCTCTCAATATTAATGAATGTTGGTCTGAGGACCTAGCAATTACATGTCCAGGACTGGTCATCATCATTGTTGTACCATTTGCTACTTCACAAAGTTTCTTCCCATTGCTAATAGATATAAAATCATCATAAAAGGGGGTAATGTGGTTGGTGGCTCCACTATCAATCATCCAACTATTTAGTTTGGAACAATTGCTATTCTCTGGAATAGCCATTTTGGCAAATTCCAGGTTACAAGATATATTTGAAGAATAAATATGATCAGAAGATTCAGGAGAGAAAGATCTTTGATAAGATGTCTCATTAGAATGAGACAGTTCACCTTGGTTGAAAGGACTGAAAGGACTGATTAGTTTCATCCTTATCTGTTTCAGTAGAGAGTACCATGACGCCTTCTTGCTCTGTGTCTTTCTCCCAGGTCATCCCATCATTGGGATAGATATCTCCATCATTCCTGGGTTCCCAACAATCGAAGATAGGTTCTTCACCAGTGTCTTTGATTTGAACAACTTGAGACATATCTTCTAGCTGAAGATCAATGTCTTTGATGCTATTGATGTCTGCTTGGTAACCTTTATCGGTTTCAGCTTTGACTTCATCAATGACCATTGCTGTGGAGGCTAGATCAATGTCACCATCAACAAAGTGAGTCTTAGCTTTGGGTTTACCAGTGTTGGTTCCCTTAGTCTTTCTCTTGACATGCTTCTCATATCCTGCAGTTCTTGATTTCTTGGTACAGGGTTTCTTTGTCCTGAACCAGCAACAATCAGAGGTATGACCATTCTTGTTACATACAGAGCACTTCTGTACTGAAGGTGCATTGTGTATAGTGTTGATTTGATTTGCAGAAGCATTAGAGGACAAATGACCAATTCTGGAGGCCAAGCTAGCAGAAGCAGGAGCATGTAAGATCCTTCAAAGGTTGGATTCCTTTAGGATCTCTTGTCCCACATGACCAGGATTGAAGTTCTGATCAGAGACAGTGTGTACAAGGGTAGAGGCCATTTGATTATAGGAATGGAGAAGTGCATTGAGCATAATCATGGTAGAGATGATATCAGGTAGGGTGAGTCTGATGTCCTTTGTCTGGTTAATCAGACCAGTGAATTCTGCAATCTGATTACCCATAGGACCATTCTTGAATGGGAATCAAAGAAGCTACTAACAGATTTGGAAGTATCCAGAGGCACCTTGTGGTTTATAAAGATCTTCAAGGTATTTCCACAATTTATGTGCCATGGACTTCTTCTCAGTGATCTTTGAGCTAGTGACATCTCTTTCAACATCATGAGCAGTTGAGATGTTATGTCTCATGGAGGGATGACAATAATTGGCAATTACTGTACATGCCTGTTGATCCATGGTTGTCCATTTAGCTTTCTCATTGTCTGTGGATTGATCTTTCCACAGTTTCTCTCCAGCAGTAATAGACCAGTGGTCTCCTAACATAGTCAAGAGACCTTGAAGGTGTGACGCCCATATGATATAGTTGTGAGGTCCTTCGAGCTCTTTGATTTTGCTGGTGACTTCAGATCTGATCTTGAGTGAAGTCATAGTTCACCAACAGATGAATGTAGCAACTGAAATGGAGAAGAATAGGTCAGTGTTATCAATATATGAGATCTGATCAGAAGGAATTTCAATATCCATGAAAGTCCTGTCCAATGCATCCATCCAGTCACTATCATCAGTTTCTGATGGATTATCAAATGTCTCCTTCTTCTTTCCTTTGGATCTCCTTTTTCTCCATTTCTTTTCTCTTCTAGTTCTCCTTCTTTGAGCTTGTTTATCTGTCTGATGACATTTAACTTGAGGTATCAAGAGACATCCTTGGTCATCTTTTGGATAGATAATACAATACATAGATTGAGTTTCTATATAATGATCTGTATCCTGATAAATAGAACAACCTCATTCAAATAGATCATAAGAAAGTGAAGGGAAATAGGGGAAGTTCTCCAGATCCCATGTTTCTGTTTCTCCTTTCTTGTTTACATTGTCCCATATCAGGTAAACATCATATTTACAACTCCTGAATGGAGTGAGATAATAAGCAGAATTGGGCCAGAATAAATAGTCAAGAAAAGTACCATCATAGGATGTTGGATCAGGATAATTGACAAGGATACTAGTTCCTATAATATAGGTATGATTTAATGATTCTTTACTTACAATGAGTGTTTCTGTAATCTCAACGGGGTGGATAGGATCCTGAGATAGGTTGATCTCTATATACCATTGGTCGATGTCATCATCAAAGTAATTGACCATTGAGAATGTAAGATCAGAGATATTAGAGCTCATAGTTGCTAGTGTGCTAGGGGTTAAATCTCTAGTTCCAATGTGATTATTGAGAGTGTGGGTAGCTGTCCACATTGCTAGGTTATGGGATAGAAGTTCAATGAGAGCTTCTTCTCCATAGATTTCTCTCAGTCAGAGAGTAAGAGCCTCAAGCTCTGCTAGTGCCTCAGATCTGCTAGACATTGATTATATCAAAGACAGTAATCACTTTTGCCTATAGGATAGAGGCAGGGCTCATAACCTAATGAAACTAAAGTGATACACTTGGTCCAGGTAGGGCAAAGCATAGCCTCAGAAGAACCTGTAAAGACTAAAGACTAGAGGCTAAGACTTGAGACTAGGCAATAACAATCAACTAGGATTGAGTCATGGGACTAAACACCGATTGGTCGTTTAGAGTCTGTAGGCACTGACTAAGTGACTAGGACTTTCTAGAGTGTCAGATGATAGAGAGTTGACTGGGCTGAAGGTAACCAAGAGGCTAATAACTCAGATCAAGGTGTGGTTCACAAGATGGTGAACTGGACACCTGGAGACTAGAGGTTCAAAGGACAAACTACCCATTCAGAGCATGGGTGGAGACTCAAAGAGACAGGAGGCGGTAGGAGTGAAGATCAAGTGGATTGCTAGTCTAGAGGTACAGGAGGTACTCTGAGGAGAACTAGCTTGAAGAAGAGGGAAAGTAAAAGAAGAGGAAGGTTTATATACCTAAGGTATAGAAACTGACAGAATATGAAGGAATTAAAAATACACAGGATTGGTCAGTGAAATGACTAAATAGAATGCAATGAAATTGCATGGAATGTCCAGGAAGATGAGAGAAAGAACTATGATTAGGAATAATGATGAGTCATTGGGCCAACGACTAAGAGGAAGTGAATAATCATAGAGAAAAGAAATAACATCCAGAACTTGTATGACTAAGTAGAAGGAAGAGATCATAACATTACCCCCTCACTAGGGTTGAGACAGCGACAAAGACCATCTATAGATCAATAAAACCCCCACCTGGAGAGCCCATCATGTTCACGTCAACAGTGGTGTCAAAGTCTTCCTCATAAGGGGGGAAGGAGAACGTTGAAGGCATTCTATCAGAGGTTGAGGACGAGGTGGACCTCTAGAGGGATGCATCCTGTTAGTGGTTGTCCTGTGATGGCACGAGGAAGAGGAGAAGCTAGGGGGTGAGTTGAAGGGCACTCAATCTAGAGTGCAACAGCAAAGGGGGCAGTGGGTGGTGGTGTAGCAAGGGCAGAAATGATAGCAGTACCCACATTGGTAGTCCAGGCAGTCCACCTTTCGATAGCCCAATCGTTGGCACTGGTAGCAGGCCTCATGCATATGAGGATGATTATACAGTAGAAGCTCCTTGCCATTGTGACCGGTCCACTAATTCTCTTCTTGCTGGAGGACACGCTCTTCATTGGAGTTGAGAGGGGAGGAGGAGGCAGATGGCGTGGATGGGGTGTGGACTTCGGGTGTGCTGCAAGTGGGAAGGAGGGCAATGTGGGCCTGTTTCTGTTCTGCAAGTTCACAGAGATACTACTCTAGGTCTTGGAGGAATTCCAGCATACCTAGCTAGTGCATAGCTTCAAGGAGGTTATAACAGGTCTTAGCACAAGTGGACAGGGGTTGAACATTGTCTAAAGAGAAAAAGGCTCTGTAGAGGAGGATGAGGGGAGAGTTGCAGCTCAAATAGGCATATGTAGATAGGTACTGTGAGATGGTTGCAGGAGAGGTAGTGGAGGAGTTCCTCCCTCTGATCACAGTAAAGGAGTTCCTTGAGGCATTCCCTAGCAAGGGGAATGTCTGGGGTGATGACAGAGGTGTAGGGTGTGGGCACCCATGCAGGTTCATTCCACCCTGCTTCAGTGACAGTGTTAGAGGGAGGGGTAGCCTCAGAGAGGGCAGTGATGGAGGTGGTGGGAGAGGGAGGGGCATCTATGAAGTGAACAGTATGAGACAGGGTAACGAGGGCAAGTTCTTCTTCAGAGAAGTAGAATTTGATGGGCATGGTTAAGGTGGGTGAGGTGAGTTTGGCAATGGTGATGATGGGGTAGAAGTGGTAGTTCATATGATAGAGGGAAAGGCCTTGGGATGATGTCTTTTGTAGTCGTTGAGAGTGGCCTTTGAATGTTTAAGGTCCTGCTCGGATTGCCACAAGTCTTCCTCAGCTGTGTACCCTTTCCATTGGATCAGGTACTGCCTTGATGACCAGTTGCCTCAATGTCTCAATATCCACTCAATTTCATACTTTTCTTTGCCTTCTATTAGTTCCAGGGGTGGAGCCAGATAGTTCGGACCATGGACATCATTTTTGTGATAGGGTGTGAAAAGTGAGGCATGGAAAACAGGGTGGATTTTCCAGGTACTGGGAATGCAGAGTTGGTAAGAGAGTGGAGATAGTATCTTGGTGATGACAAAGGGTCCTTCTCACTTCAGGGTGAATTTCAGGTTCATCAGATGTTTCAAGTTCTGTGCTTTTTTTTGGAGTAGAAGACTCCAAATGGTGGAGGAAATGAGTCAAAGTGGGAATACTCACTTAGTAGTAGGAGACTTGAGGTGGTAATCAAGAATAGGGTAGTGCTTGGTGTGAACACTGAGTATGAAAGAACAGAGATGGGTATTCTGTTAGAGGAGCAACTAGGCAGGAGCTCCTCCTTATATACAATACATTGTGTTTGTATCTGTATGGTTGTTCTAAATACATAGAACAATAACAGCCAATGGCAATAAGCTCTCTTATCATACTATTAGTAATAGCCAATAGCAAAACATGAGCAGTGTCATATAGAAAACATAATGATCCGTTAAGATAGGATCATTTGTAATCATGCTTACTTGAATGATAAGATAGATAAGAAGATAAGCATGATCTAGCATCTAATTGATGCTGACTAATAATGACATAATCATCATTCTCAACACTCCTCCTCACTGTTCATGTTGGGGATTGTGTAAGGGTGAGACTGTTTCATCCTTCTATGAATTCGATTTTACCCAAATTCTTTGTAAAAATGTCTGCAAATTGTTGGTTAGAAGGAACATAGAACAGTTCAACTTCTCCAAATTCAACTGCTTCACAAATGTAATGTTGAGGAATTTGAATATGCTTCGTTCTTCCTTCCTGAACTGGATTGGATGCTATGAAAATAGCTCCTTGATTATCAACACACAATGGAACATGTTTGATTGGAAGTCTCAGTTCTTCGAGAACATTGGTTATCCATTGGATCTGCTTGGCACATTCTGTCATGCCGCAATATTCTGCCTCTGTTGACAAAAGGTGAACTTGTCTTTGTCTTCTTGATAGCCATGACACTATACCATTTACCAGAAACATTGCATACCCAGTAGTGGATCTAGATGTTTCTATGTCACCTGCCCAGTCTATATCAGAGTAGGCGATTAAGCCTGTTCGATCTCCTTCTGTGGAGTATTTGATGCACAATTTCTCAGTATGTGCCAAATATCGAACAATTTGTAGGCTTCTCATCAGGTGTTCTTCTAATGGGTTCGCTGAGAATTGCGACATCTTTATGACCGAATATGCTAGATCTGGTCTAGTTCCTAGTATTATGTATAGTAATGATCCAATCACAGATTGGTATTTGCTTTAAAGAACTGCATTCACTTGTCTTTGTTTTGGACGAGGTGAATATCCAGTTGGTAAAGGGACATCTGTCTCCTTACAGTTCTCTTGTTCAAAATGTCTTACAACTTTATTTGCATATGCACTTTGATCAAGGATTAAGATTCACTTCTTGTGATCTCTCGTGATTCTTATGCCAAGATATTCTTTGGCTTCGCTGAGATCACAGCTTTCCCATTTAGACATGAATGTCTTTTTGTGATCGAGGATTTGTTTTCTGTTACTACCCAAAAAGAGAGCATCGTCAACATAAATGATAATGATAATTATATCCTTGCCAATGAACTTGATATAGATTCCTGTGTCTGAAACACATCTTTTGAAACCCATTTTGATAAGAGACAGATTTAGCTGCTTGTTCCATTGAAGTGCAGCTTGCTTTAAGCCATAAATGGCTTTCTTTAGTCAACAGACCTTTGATTCCTGGCCCTTTATTACAAATCCTTCTGGCTGAGTCATATAGATCTCTTCATCTAGATCTCTGAAGAGAAAGGCTGTTTTTACATCTAGTGCTTCCATTTCCCAGTCATGGAGTGCAGCTAATGCAAACATTAGACAAACAGTTTCAAACCATGCCACAGGAGAGAAGGTTTCTTCATAATCTATTCTGAAAACTTGAGTAAAGCCTTTTGCTACGAACCTTGCTTTTACTCTGTTTCCAGGACGAATTGCAAAAACCCATCTACCCTTTACAGGTTTTCAACCTTTAGGTAAATCAACCAGTTCCCATACTTTTCATTCTTTTAATGAACTAATCTCATTTTTCATTGCTTTGTTCCATTCTTTTTGTTCATCTCAAGGTAGCTTTGCTACATCTCGGTATTGTTTAGGAACGATGCGATCTGAGATTTGCACAGCATTAGACATTTGGCTTCTGTACCAAAATCTGCTATAAAGATTCTCCATATCATTGTCTTCTTCAGGTTTGTTTTGAATCTCAGTTGAAGGAGGTTGCTCCTCCTCCTGGATTGGTTCAAGACCTTCTCTGATATCTTGTTTGATCTCCATTGGTGGTCTATCTCCATATACATTATCTGGAACCACTCTTGGTCTAGGAACATGTTGTGATCTTCATTCCTGTCTTGTCTCCACTGCTTCTTGAGTCGTAGTTCTTTCTTCTCTCATTGGTTGATAATGATGAGGACAACTTCTAAACTCCATCAATGTTTCAGTCTCTCCTTGTCTAGGAGGCAGCCAGTTCCTTCTAAATGGAGCTGGTACTCACCACACAGGTGATGGTGGAGTGGGTGGAGAATTCCGAACAAGGTATCTCTTATGTTGATGAACATCCTGAACATTGGTTCCTCTATTATCAGGTTGTCTTCGTTTAATCCCTGGTCTTGTGGGAGTTAAATGTTGTTCAGAGGGTGGTCTTTCTGGTGAAGAATGATGACTTCTTTCAAGAAGTTCTTCCCTTTCTTGGGATTCTTCTTTTGGAGAATGTCTTGACTTTGGTCAGTCATCATGATTGTCTGATGATTCAGATGGATCGGGAAAGTAGTATGGTCTAAATGGTTCACCATGATACTGATCATATAGATCTTGTGGAGGTGGTTTCTCCTGATTGGGTCTTATCGGAACATGAAAGTATTCATAGTGATCTGGTGATCTAGGTCTTTCAGGTTCCTGAATATTTTCAGAACCTTCTTTGTCCATCATGGGAATAGGGGCAGGTCCATCTTCTTGATCTTTGGAGCACCGCAGAAAGCTATTTTCACCAAAAGTAGCATGAGTAGATATAACAACATGATGTTTTTGTTTTGACCAAAAACACCATCCTTTGTGTTTGGTTCATATCCAATGAATGTCATTTCCTCTGATTTGGGTGACAGTTTGTCAGGCCTTTGTTCAGGAGGAATGAACACGTAGGCTTTACATCTGAAGACTCAGAAGTAAGAAGCATCCAGTTTCTTCCCATCAGATTTAAAGATTTCTATGGGAGTTTTCCAATTGTGACGTCTCATAGGTTGCCTATTATAGATGTGGATTGATGTTTCCACAGCATCTTGCCAAAATGATTTTGGCAGACAGGCATGATAGCGTATTGCTTCAGCCTTTTCCAGTATGGTTCTGTTAAATCTCTCAGCTCTTCCATTTTGCTGAGGTGTATGAGGGGTTGAAGTTTGATGAGTAATGCCTGTGGAAGTGAGGAACGTTTGAAACTCATGACTCATGAATTCCCCCCCACAGTCCAAATGGACAGTGGTTAATTTATGACCCGTGAAGGTTTCAGCCCAAGAAACCATATTAGAAAAATGCCGAAATGTATCCAACTTGACCCGCAAGAAGGAAGTCAAGGCATACCCAGAGTAATCATCAATAAAGGTGAGGATAAATTTAGCTCTTGAACATGGTTCAATTGGTATTGGACTGACTAAATCAGTGTGAACCAGTTCAAGTGGTTGAGATGCTCATTTTTCTGATTGGGGAAAGGTGCGGTCAGGCATTTTGCCTAAAGAACATCCTTTACATGGAATGTTCTCTGATGTGTCTCAGAGTTGAGGAACTCCAGTTAAATTCGTGTATGCATGTCTCAAAGCGTTTTTAGATGTATGACCGAAATGCTGATGCCAAATTTGATAAGAATGGAGATCCATGAGAGAGGTTACAGATCCTATCATTGGAGTAATCATATTTGATTGAAATCAATGAAGGTTGTTAGTGGGTGATGAGGCAGTTGTCCAAATCACCTCATGTCCTCTCTTGTCCCAAATACTGGATCCTTTTGAGGTTATCTCACAGTGAAAGCCGTGGTCTGTTAACGATGGAACAGATAAAAGTCTGTTTACCATGTGTGGAGCATACCAAACGTTGTGCAATGTTACGACTGTTGGATCGATTGTGCTATCTGTCTGCTTTAGAAGGACTGTACCTGGTCCGTACAATGGAGATGATTCTCCATTTGCTACGGATGCCTTTTTAGAATACTGGTTTAGATGAACGAAGTCATCTATAAATGATGACAGGTGATGTGTGCATCCGCTGTCAATCATCCAATGGTTCTTAGAGAAATCACTCTTTGGAGATTCTTCTCCGAGATAGTAGCAAAGGTATTCATTGCTCTCTTCATCGTAGAAGGTAACTCTATCATCATCCTCATAGTCTAATCTCTGTCTCTCATATACATGAGGTTCTCTTGTTGGAACAAGGTCTTTGTGATTAGGATTGACTATTTATAACTCGTAAGTCAATTCAGTCTTTGAATTGGCCTGCGAGATACCTCTTGGTTCTTCATATACTTGTTGTATATGAGCAGAAGCTTGAAACACTTCTGTGGATGTGTAAGGTATTTTTGGTGTATGTAGAGTGCTGTGGTTATTAAAATGATTTCTTTGAGAAATCAAACCTCCTATGGCTATCACTGTCTTCTTCTGTTTCTCCTTCTTCTTCTCGGTTAGTCTCGAAGCATTCTCTTGCTTTGGTGTTATGTCTCGATCAATCTTGATCAGAATCTGAGAAGTTCCTGCTCCTTCTTTCATCTCAGAGTTAGAAAGAGGAGCTTCTTTGAAAGGAAGGGCGATGGACTTCATCCATACCTGAATCTTCTTGTATGTTCTCCCATGTATCCAAATTCTCCGGTGGTTCTTCCGGGTTGATGATAACTCCTTCAGGAGTTTCTGGCCAAGGTGGCATATCTTCACTCCAATGTACTTCTTCTGCTTCATTCAATTCATCAGTTTTGCTTTCCATGATGACTTCATGAATGAAACCTTGTTCTCCATCTACCATATTGGTAGCAGGTGCCTTTCCCTTTCCTTTGTTCTACTTTCTCATCTTGAAACCAGCTCAGCTAGCTTCCTTTTTGTCTTTAAAGGAAGTGGGTCTCCTCTGGAATTTAGTGCATCCTTGTGGACCATTATTTCCAGAGGGTTGGTTCAGCCTTGAACCACTAGCCTTAAAAGGATGCCATTTATTATAAGTTGGTGGTCCCTTGCAAATTACATTTGTTCTATTTGCAGTGCTTACCTGCTGAGATGTGGAAGGTGTATTTGCTTCCATATTTGATATTCTGGTTTTGAGATTTCATCTCTATGTAAGCATTGAGACTTCTGCCAAGATTTTGGTGGTTATTGTATCCACCGTAAAGTTGGCGATTTCTGTGGTAAGTGCCACAGTAGAGCAGAACTGGTACATGTCTCCAGAAAGGTGTTCCAAAAGGAACATAGCCTTGAAGGAGTCAGGAAGAATGAGACCAGCATCTTTCATCTGATCAAATAGTGAAGTGACATGATTAATGTCCTTGCTTGCTGTTCTTGGGTTGATGGTAATCTGGTTAGCTTGGTGGAACAAATGGAATTGTCCAGCCAAGCCATGTGATGCAAATAAAGATTGCATTTTCTCCCAGATCGCTTTTGATACTGAGGTTTTAACAGCTTGATCAGTGTAATCATATGATACATGATGAACGAATGTGTCACTGATTGTGTTGGCAATAATGCCACACACTCTTTTATCAATGACTTCCCACTTTCCTTGATCGGCATTTGTGGTGCTGACGAAAGTGGTGGTCCCAGAAATCCAAGACCAAACAGAAAGAGATTGAAGTACAGATTGGAGACGTATGCTCCATATGGGATAGTTGGTGGGACCTTTAAGAATAGGTATGTAAGTGATGATAGTGTTGTCAGTTTTGAAATCAGAAGGTACATTGATGGCAGCCATTTAGAGAAATTGAATGACGTCTATTAAACCATATTCAGTAAATAGTTCTTCATATATTTCAGCGAGAAGATTAAAATCAGATGGTACTTCTTGTATTTCTTCTCCTTCTTCAGATGAATCTGGTAGAGGAAAATCCTATGGGCGTGGAACCCAGTTTTGTCTTCTTCAGTTTTGTAATCAAAGAAGAGTTCTTTGCCCCTTTTTATTAAACCCGATTGGTTTAATTGAGTCCCAGTAGTTTCTTCGATCCTCTTTAGTCCTTGGAAATTGTGGAGTGGAAGATTGATATGATATGGAATCGGAACTATGTCTTTCAAATGCTTTGAAATGCAAGTATTTGAAGCAATGGGGGTTTTTAAACGTAATAACCCTTCCATCTCTTTCATGAGACAACATTTTTGAAGTTGTTGTTTCAAAAGGAAAATCTATAGTATGAAGATTGTTCCAAGCATTTAACTGGGCAACGGTGGTCATATCGTAATCTTCAAAATAAGAACTATCCCCATGAAAATTGTCTAAGGGCCATAGAGGATGTAAGGGAAGACTACCATAGATACTAAGTATGTCTTCTAGTTCTTCGTTTTTCTTTGCTTTGCTCAGCAGCACGTCTCTTTCCAAGTCTGTTAGCTCGGGAAAGGAATTCAGTACAACCTCTATTCTTGGTCTGGGCTGAGAGGGCGAAGTAGACGTCATCTTCCAAAGCTGTACCTGTGTGTTCAAGTATCAGCTTCCTTATCGTCAAGGATTTTTTGAAGATCTTGGGCGTCCTTTTCTTCATAAGGGCCCAGTAGTGCTTGTTGAAGCACTCATTCCACTGCCTTACTCCCATTCCAACTTTCCTTCTGTATTCCTCTGCAGGCTCTCCTCTATACCATCCTCCGTCTGCTGTCTCTAACCAAGCCTCATCTTCAGGCATGTAGTTAGGGTTTTTCGACTTTATAAATAAAAGGTTCATGTATGAAGGAGGAAAAATGTCCGTATGAAAAATTTCCCAGCCCTGGTCTCACACTATGTAATCAGCTGTGTCTTCATAAGATGCGGTGGGAAAAGCCCATCCTGCACCCTCATAGGCCTTGCCTATGGACTCCATCCAGTATGCTAAAGCACAGACAGAGTGCATCACCCCAGACTCACAAGTTTGAATCCGGAAAGGATAGACCATCTGAGAAGAATAACATATCTTCTCTTGACTGATCTGGTGATGGAGCTGTGGGTAAGTTGGTCCCAGCTCTATCTTGGTGATTTGAAGACGTTCCACCTCGACTTCCCTTTTCATGGTTGGTTGGTGGTGAAGGGGAAGAAAGCGGGGCGGGTGGTGGAAGTGGGCAAACAGGAGCCTGTTGTCTTCTTGACAGGTTAGGACGTTGCTGACCATCTGTTGCTCCTTGACCCTGACTTGTAGGAAGCAGTCCAGGTCCCAGGGTCGAACTTACATAAGCTTGCCATTGGGTAGGTGCTGCAGGAACTCCCCCCCTACATCTACGAGCAGTGTGCTGCCTAGATTGGCCAGTGCTTGTAGTGACTCATAGTTGGCTTGCTCCGTTCGAACCAGAGCTTTTGAATTCACCAAAGTGGGGGGCTCCAAGAGCCACTGCCTGAACAGCCCCTCCGTTGTCCTGTGTGGTTCCTCCTGCAGCAGGAGGGTCTCTAGTCTTGCCACCAGTTTCAGTGATGGTGGGTACTGCAGGGATGGAGAGAAGGGAGGGGTTGACTGCGGCAGCTCGTTCCTGTTTGAGTCTATGCTGGATTGTTTGTCAGGCTGTGAGGGTGAGGATGGATCAGAGGCTGTTGAGCACAGTTGCCTCTCTGATTGTGAGGGCTTCTTCTTCCGTAGATCCTGAGGTGTGGTTGTCCTCATTCTCTGGAGTCCTAGGAAGAGAGGCTGCAGCAGTGCATAGCCCATAAGGTGAGGAAGTGTCAAGGAGTTGGTCGTCATGTTGTTGATAATAGCAAGGGGGTTCAACAAGTGCTTGGACAATAGGAGTATTGGGTGGAGAGATGGCAGTGCGGGTGGTTCGCTGTCCTTGGTTTCAGATGACTCTGAAGAATTCAAATAGTACAAACTGGTGGTCAAGTAAGTCGTCATCAGGTCCCCTTCTGATGACATCTGTCTCACCGTGACAATGGATCTCTGCTCTCTCTATTGCTCCTTGGCAAATAGGGCAGGGTATTTCAAAGGGGACTCCTGGTGCCATCAGATGAGTATTTCTAATCGGCCTGACAGGCTGATCGTACTGTGGGGGTCTACCAGAACTGTCTGGTGTAGGGTTCTCCTCTCTTGGAGGGGGTTCCACAGGATTCTCAACTGACTCTTCGTCAGGAGTTATATGAGTGTCTCAAGGTGGTGGTCCTCGGGTTTGTGATCCAGAGATGCTGTTACTTACTGAGGGTGGTATGAGTCTGCTTGAAGCCACCGTCAGCATTAATTCGTGAGTGTGAGTTTGGCTCTTTATATGAGCAATCACAATTAAAGTCTTGGATCACTTCCGGAAAACAGCAAATCCTTGATCAAAAGTAAACAGTAGGCAATGAGCCATAAGCTCCACCATTACAGCCAATTCAAGACTGTTATAAAGGTTGGTAAACAGAGTATAAAGGAAAAGTAGATCCAGCAACCACCATGAATCTCCTCCGCATGAGACTGAGGGAGGCATCATGAAGTGCTAGCAAAGACAGACTCTCTTGTCTAGACGACAGGACTCATAACCTTTTGGAGTAGAAGACTCCAAACGGTGGAGGAAATGAGTCTAAGTGGGAATACTCACTTAGTAGTAGGAGACTTGAGGTGGTAATTAAGGATAGGGTAGTGCTTGGTGTGAACACCAAGTACGAAAGAACAGAGATGGGTATTCTGTTAGAGGAGCAACTAGGCAGGAGCTCCTCCTTATATACAATACATTGTGTTTGTATCTGTATGGTTGTTCTAAATATGTAGAACAATAACAGCCAATGGCAATAAGCTCTCTTATTATACTATTAGTAATAGCCAATAGCAAAACATGAGTAGTGTCATATAGAAAATGTAATGATCCATTAAGATAGGATCATTTGTAATCATGCTTACTTGAATGATAAGATAGATAAGAAGATAAGCATGATCTAGCATCTAATTGATGCTGACTAATGATGACATAATCATCATTCTCAACACTTCTAGCCATACTTTATCCTCTTTAGTGAAAGAAGTGAACTTTTGGCAAGTGCAAGAGGCCATGACTTGTCAGGCAAGTTCATGGGCAGCAAGAGCTTTGTCATGAGTGGCGGCAAGAGTTTTGAGGCATTGTTCTATGGCAGGAAGATGGGATTCAGGGAGGACAGTAGGTAGGGCACAGGGTTCATAACCCATCATGAGGTAAAATGGGGATTGACTGGTGGTGGAATGAGGGTGGTGGTTGTGGGCAAATTTGGCATGAGAGAGTTTCTGTGACCAGGAAGTGGGGTTTGCACCACAGAAGATGCAAAGGTAGGTTTTGAGTTCTTGGTTTACCTGTTCAGTTTCACCATCAGTCTGAGGGTGATAAGTGGTGGAGAGAGTGAGGTCATAGTTGAGAAGTTTGCCAAGTTCCTTGACGAAGGTGGAAGCAAATTGGGGACCATGATCTGAGATGATTTTGTTATAGAGTCCAAATTGTTGAGGTTTTTGTGGTCAGTGAAGACCTGGACACAGTGGGGGGAGTCATGGAGATAGTGACACCATGTTTTGAGTCCTTGGATGATGGCAAGGAGTTTCTGGTTGTAGATGTCATAGTTTTGTTTGGCATCACTGAACATCTGGGAAAGGTAAGAGCAGAGGTGCTATTCACCATTGGCATCTGTTTGAAAGAGAATACCTCCTGAGGTGTATTTGGAGGTGTTGGTGGTGATGGCAAAGGGTTTGGCGGGATCTGGGAGTTGGAGGACTGGACGAGTGAGGAAAAGTTTCTTGAGGGACTGGAAGGAGGTTTCACAGTCGGGGGTCCATTCCCAATGGTGGTTCTTTTTGGTAAGATCTAGGAGGGGGCAAGCAACAGTAGAGTAGTTTGGGATGAAACAATGATAGAAATTGGCAAAGCCTAGGAATGACCAAACATTTTTGGGTTTAGATGGGGTAGGCCACTTGGTGATACCATTGAGTTTCACAGGGTCCATGGTAAGTTGGCCTGGTTTGACAATCATCCTGAGATATTCGACTTCAGTAGAGGTGAATTGGCATTTTTCAAGTTTGAGATGGAGGTCAAGTTTGGTCATTCGTTGAAGGACCCTTTTGGTCTGTTCAGTGTGGGTTGCTTTATCTGGGGAGAAGATAAGGAGGTCGTCTGTATAGATGACAAGCCATCCTTTGGCAATCATGTCTCTGAAGGAGTCATTCATGAATCACTAGAATGTGGCAGGGGAGTTGCACATTCCAAAGAACATGATGGTAGGTTTGAAGAGACCTCGATGAGTGACAAAGATGGCTTTCCATTGGTGTCTGTCTTTAATTCGACATTGTTGTAGCCCTATCAAACATCAAACTTAGTGAAGACACGGGCATTGCAAAGTTTATTGAAGAGATCAGAGATGAGAGGAAGAGGGTAGGCATCTTGAATGGTATGTTCATTGAGGTACCTGTAGTCTTGGCAAGGTCGCAGTTTGCCATCTTTCTTTTTGACAAAGAAGAAGGGTGATACTTGTGGGGAGGAGGAGGGATGAATTTTTCCTGAGGCAAGGTTCTCATCAATAAATTCATCAGTGGCTTTCTTTTCATCAGGGGATAGCAGGTAGAGCTTGCTGACTTTTGGGGTGAAATCTTCCTTGAGGTTGATTTCGTGGTCATAGGGACGAGCAGAGGGAACATGATCTGTGGCCTCCTTGGAGAAGACTTGGGCAAAGTTTGTGTATTCTGGAGGAAGTGTGACTCTGGGTTTGGTCAGTTCAGTGGCCATAGTGAGTTTGGTAGCTGTGGTAAGTTTGACAACTATGGGGGAATTGACCAGGAAGTGTTTAACATCTCCTCAAATGATGTGGTGGATCACCCTGTTGGTTAGGGCCCTATTGACATAGGCCAATTCCTCTTTGTAGTTGAGGTATTCAAAGAGGTGGGAGTCATAGACAGCAGAGATGTTGTGATGGTCTGGAATGGAGTGAGAGATCTCCAGTCGTATGAAGTAGAAGTTATGCCGATCAGTGTCTGATGCAAAGTTGGCATAGAGTTCTTTAGATTGATCTGTGGTTTCAGAGATGGAGAGGGTGTGGGTCTCCCAGTCAATAGTGGGGTTGGCGTGGTGAAGCCAGGGAAGTCTGAGAATGATGTCCTTGTTGCCACAGCTCATGACATGGAAGAGAATGCAGTGGGTGATCCCTTCGATGTTAACAAAGAGGGTTAAGGTAAAGTGGATGGCTCCTCCTTTGTTCTGAGTTTGGTCTGTGTTCCTGATGGGAATGGGAATGGCAAGTTTTGTAGTAGGGAGTTTATGCTTTCACACAAACTGCCAGTCAATGCAGGAGATGTCTGCACCACTGTCTATGAGGGCTTGGGTATTGACAGTTTTCATGGTGTGTGAGGGGACTATGAGTTGGACAGGGATTTGCATGGACTTTGTAGTTCTAGGGATAGTTACATTGATTCATGCACACATACTAGGAGAGGAGGTGGCTAGCATCAATCTATGCCTCTGATTTAAAAATCCTTGGTCACCGCGAAAGAGATGCGGGCAATCTTGTTGCCCTTGTCATCATCTTCTATTTCTTCCAGGTGTGGAAGGTCTTCCTTTTCAACCTTCTTGACTCAGGGGCAAGGAGGGAGAGGTTTGTTAGTCTGGAACTTTTTACAGTCCTTGGCAGAGTGCCTCTTCTCATGACAGCGAAGACATCGTCCTTTGGCAAAGCATCTCTGGCATTCTTCTGGGGTGAGTTTGCCAATGTGCACAGCATTGACATCCATGGCATTAGGGTCATGTTCTGCCTTGGGAGTAGAGAAAGAGTGGTAGACGTGACAAGAGGAGGGAGAGGAGTGATGGCTGGAGATTTCTTAGGGTCGTTCATACTGTGTGTTGAACATAGAGACTTTGTTCATCCATGTTTCAAGAGTTTCGGGGACTGTCTCCATGTTGAAGATGTGTTTCATGAGGAAATCAGGGATACCAACTGAGTAGTATCCAATCAGAACATTTTGATCGGTGATGTTAGCTAGGGTGGACTTGTTGTGGTATTCCACATGGTATTTGGTGAGAGAGGGTTTGTATTTTCCCCCTTTCAGGGTCATTTGAGTAGTGGCCAGCCAAGAGATGGCTGCCTCGAGGGCATCATGTTGTTTAAAGTCATTGTGAAACCTCTTGGTGAAGTCTTTCATAGTTCCGAGGTCTGGGTCTTCCTTTTTGATACATTTGGCACAGAAGTTGGTAGCCCAGGTCAAAGCAGAGCCTTTGGTCATGTAGGAGAGGGTGAAGGCAATCTTCTTCTCATCCATGTTATAGATCTCTTTGTTGACTAGGATGTAAAAGACCACTGAGTCATACTATTGTTTGGCTTTAAGGAAGTCCCCATTAAAGTGTTTGGGTGGGGTGAGGCAAAGTTCAACAGGTTTAGTCAACATGGTAAGAGGTGGTTCGGTGTGCTCTGGGTCAGGCTCTTCATATTCTTCTGAGTTGAAGAGTTCATCAGTCTTGGGGACGCTGACAACAGTGGGTTCTGTGGGGAGGTCTAGAGTTTGATCAAAATGATCAGCAAGTTGTTTGATGTAGTTGGTTTCCTCAGCAGAGGAAATGGGGATGTCTGTGGATAGATCTAGAGGTTGAGCAGTCTTGAGTGATTGTTCAAGTTCTGCTGGGTGCCCCACACAGGGTTGACCAAGGGTCTGTGTGAAATGGTGGGTGAGCTACGTGAAGGTAGTTGCTTTGAAAGCTAGTTCTTTTGTTACACTTGGTCCAGGTAGGGCAAAGTGTAGCCTCAGAAGAACCTATAAAGACTAAAGACTAGAGGCTAAGACTTGAGACTAGATGATAACGATCAACTAGGATTGAGTCATGGGACTAAACGCTGATTGGTTGTTTAGAGTCTGTAGGCACTGACTAAGTGACTAGGACTTTCTAGAGTGCCAGATGATAGAGAGTTGACTGGGCTGAAGATAACTGAGAGGCTAATAATGAATCGGATTGAGGTGTGGTTCACAAGATGGTGAACTGGACACCTGGAGACTAGAGGTTCGAAGGACAAACTACCCATTCAGAGTAGTCCTTTGGCCCTGGGACCCTTGAGTGATTATGGAACAACACCAAAATTGTGACAGAAGAGCATTTCCATTCTTCATCTTTGCTCAACCACTCTGGGATATTGTCATCAAACTGGTTTTGTCTGAGTTCCTTGTCTATCTTATCCCACAAGGTCTGCAATATGTCTGAGGACAAAAAAACTGGATCACTGATGATATTGAGTAGCTGCTTGAACCCTTCCTTGGATTTCTGTGTGCCCTGGTTCTAATACCAATCTCCAAGATGCATTGAGCTTTTGTTTAGGTAGGGGTTGTATAGAGTCCCAGAGGGTTCTTTTGATACACCTGCAAGTGCCGATTCCAAGTTGACAGATGAGGAACACATGTTCTCTACTGAGTATGGATCTTCTGGATCATGATGTGGTGGAGTTTCAGTATTGTATATATGGAAGAGACTGAATTTATTTGGTTGTGTCCTGATGATCTTGTGTAACAAGGACAGCAAGGTTGGAGTTGATGGCTTGGGGTGGGTGGGTTCATCCATAGCCACTCCTGAACTTGTCTGCAGACCAGAGAGTAATTCAGGAGGAGGGTGGGGTAATGGCAGCTCCAGAAGCATGTCCCAAAACCATACTGGTAACTTGTGATTGACATAGCATGGCCTTTGCAGTGCCAATGGGACTGTATCACCCTCAGGCTCCTGAGGTTGAGTCACCTATGCTATTAAGTAGATAATCAAGGGAAATATTCTATATGTACCTCGTCTGCTTGTGGGGGAGAAGCCTCCTTTTCAGGTACCTGTGATAATGGAGTAACAGCAAATGACAAAAAATATCACATACCATGTTTGCATTGATGGAAGATGACTGCTTAGGCCTTGCTTCAGAAGAATGGCTCAAGCCAGGGACAGTTGGAGTTTGACCTATGATATCCCTGGTAGCATCTGAGAGCCTTGCTCTTTTGACTCAAAACACGTCTCTTGCCTTGGCAAGCACACTGGAAAGTCACTTCTTCCCCTTGTTACATCCCTTCTCATGACAAGTAAAAGCACCTAGACAATTGAATGACCAACCACAGATGCACGTTTATGAGAAAGTATGTCCTGTGACATTGGCCATCGCCACTCAACTGACTTAGCAATGGGGCCAAGGGTTATAGTAGTCAAAGCTGTGACATGTGACATGTGATGTATGTAATGTTGGCTTGTAGTGGTTAAGTGGCCAACTGCCTAACACTTGCAAAATGTCAAAAACAACATTCATTTACTTGATTACAGGGCAAAACTTTAGAATAAATAGATAAATAAATTGAAAACAACTTGTGAGTAACACACACAAGGTGAAGCTGCCTTCAACAAAACATACAGTCCACAGCACCAACTGCATGAATTAAGATCAAAGTAATCTATGAATACTGATCTTCACTATCAGGTATATGAATAGAGGAAATACTCACTCTGACTTTGCTCCCACTTGTTCCCATTGAAACAAGGTGAAGTTGCCTATGCTGACATGAGCAATGGCAGCAATATATCTTCCCTTTACTGTCTCAAGTTCATTGTCCTCAATGATGGCATGCACACACATCAGCTCCTCCACTTCTGTGTCACCTAGAAAATGAAGCATTGTGGCTTCCCATTTGTGCCATTGCTGCTCAATATCAGCTAGACCCACAGCAAATGCTTTCTTCATCATCAGCATTCTTGTGAATTTCTTCCATAGAAGATCAGGTAGAGGAGGCAAGACAAGAGGTATGGACTGTCAAATTTTCATAAGAAGGGTTCACTGAAATTTATAAGTCCTACCACGGATTTACATGCTCCTTCAAAGATTCTATGAGCAAAATGGGTGGTTTCAGCAGGTTGTCCATCTTGGGATGGGAAAGTAGTGCAAAATACAGGTGGCTCATTGGAATACATGGATACAAGGATGGCATGTTATAAGAACAATCCTTTGATAGACATGGATGATCCAGGAGTGACTTGGTCCAAAAGTTATTTGCTCAGAAGCACTATTCACACATATATAATTTCACATAACTTAGCAATCAACTCCACAACTCCAAAATAGACATGTGATAATACATCACAGGTATTGTTATCAGAAATCCACTAGAAAATCAGACACATAGTCAATGGGTTGAAGTTCTAACAAGTCCAACAGGGCTTTGAGACACAGGGATCCAAAATGTTTGAGAAATATATTCGCAAGGAATGGAAATATGAGCTTGTATTCCATTGAAACCACACAGATATGACCTACTGTGAGATATTGGGTGGGCAACTGATAGAACCCAAGACCCAATTCCCATAACAGCACAACCATCTGTAAAATGATTTTAAGTATCAAAGGAAGAATATTTTTCTGGGCTTACCCATGACAAGACAAAGGAGAGCTGCTGGATCAAATAGAAAATCATGGGACTGACAAAGGGTTGGACAGGGGTATCCAGGATGATCTCCATAACACCAATCCAGGCAAGGGACTGAGTGTTGATGAGAGCATGGTAGAGCAACTTGTACACCTGCTTATCTGTCACTGGGAATGTTAAGCCAATGATGCCAGAATGGATACCCAAAGTTTGAGTCCCATGTCATGCCTGTAATGAGCAATTGAATGTCAGTGGTGGACAACATTTCAGAATTGGGAGGGAGCATTGAGATAAGTGGGAATCCCACCTGTAGAGATGATGCAGGGGGCCAGAGAAGTATTTTGATTGCATTCCAGACCTTGTGCAGATACAAATACAGAACAAGCATGAGTTAACTTCAAGTTAGCCAAACAGCATTTTTGTTTTGTCTCAAAAAGGATGTACTTTATCGACAAGCAGTTGTTGATATTCCAGATCTCTAGGCAGGTGATGGGACAGTGGTGGAATCCTATTGAACCTGAGAATCAGCCTTGGGCTTACAGGGACTACACTAATTGTAAATAACTGCTTGTGAAAAACAATTGAATGTGTACCTTGTCCCAACTCCCAAGTCACAGGGCCAAAGTGATGTCTTGCCAATGCCTCATTGACAATCTGAGTCACCACAGCATGATCTAATATCAGACATGAGTTGTACAATGTGTCCAACAAAATGCAGCTGGATAGAATGTGATGAGTGACTTCAAGGATGCAGTCGACCAAAATATGCCATCATTCTTGAGAGAGGTTGTGTAAAAGTATATACTGTTGAAATTACTAGTGTATTAACATAGGTAAAAAGTACTAATCATTTGTCTGTCATGCTAATGGTCATTAGGATAAGAATCCTAATGATGTCCATCATTCCATTAGTGAATTATCCTAATAACATTAGGGTAATGAATTAGTATCAATAAGTAATGATACTAGTCATTATTCCTAATGTACCACATATGGAATAAGTGACACATGTTGATCATTAATGATTGACATTGACATGACACTTTGATCTTAATG
>JBBPMY010000232.1:0-23313 GCA_038090615.1 Phylloporus gajari | reverse complement strand
AGATCAAACTCAGTTATCTCAGACTGAATTATGGATATATATATGATACTTTTATACATGAAACAATAGACACAGAATACATATGAGTCAGATCACTTGTATCAGACTACTTCTATCAATTAGAAGTCACCTTATCTGTTCCTATTCAATCTAGACTCTCACACCTCAAGAGAAGCCTCTGCTAAGTACAGTAAGTCTCAACTGTACATACTCCCTTTGTTGTACTGCATACCCCAGTGGAACAAGCTTCAGTTTCATTATCAGGCTTAGCTCTGAGACATCCAGGGCAAAAATGGACAATCATATTGAACTGGGAGAGGAACTCTGACCACTGAGCCTGTTGGCAAGTCAGGAGCTTAGTCATCACAAAGTACTCAAGGTTCTTGTGATTGGTGATAATGTTAATCAGAGTACCAGCCCCTTCTAGGTAGTGATGCCAAGCCTGAAAGGACTTGTGGATAGCAAGGAGTTTCTTGTCATGAGTGTCATAGTTTAACTCCAGGGCAGACAAAGTCCAAGAGTAGAAAGCTACAGGACAGAATTCATCATCCAGGCAACAGATGGAGAGAATGCCAGCAATGGCATAGTCAGAGGCATCTGTCTCTAGGATCAGCAGAGCATCAGGCATCCAGTGCATCAGAATGAGGGCAGAGGTTAAAGCATCTTTGAGGACCTGAAAGGCTGAGTGACAAGAGTCATCAAAGGACCACAGAGTTCCTTTGCAAGTAAGGTGAGTTAAAGGAACTACAATGTCAGAGTAATTGTGGATGAAATACCAGTAGAAGTTGACAAACCCCAGGAAGGACTAGATGTTCTTAACCTTATGAGGCTCAGGCCATTCCTGGATGGACTTGACTTTCTCCAGAGACACAGTAAGTCCAGAGGATGAGAGATAGTAACTCAAGTACTCAGTGGAGTTGGTGTGGAACTCATACTTCTTGGGCTTTGCATAAAGTCCATGCTTGCAAAGCCTACAGAGGACCTCATGGATATGCTCCTTGTGGGAGGCCCTGTTGGTGGAGTAGACTAGAATGTCATCCAGGTAGACTATAATGCAGACATCTAGGAGATCAGCAAAGATCATATTAACAAACTGCTGAAATGCTGCTGGAGTGTTCATAAGTCTAAAAGGCATCACCAACTACTCATAGGAGCCATAGCAAGTGTGGAAGGAAATCTTCCACTCATCTCCTTCTGTTATGCAGACCAAATGGTATCCATGTTGGAGATCAATCTTGGAGTAGATTTTTGCATGGCTTGGAGCATTGAGGAGATTGGAGATATGGGGCAGTGGATAGTGGTCTTTTTTCATGATTTTGTTTAGTCCTCTAAAGTCAATGCAGAGTTGGAGAGAACCATCCTTTTTGCAGATGAAGAGGACTGGAGCAGCATAGGAGGAAAAGAAGGGTCAGATAAATCTGATGGAGAGATACTCATCAAGGAATGCTTGGAGGGACTTGAGTTTGGAGGGAGAAAGGGAGTAGGTGGTACCTAGCAGAGGACTAGCTCCTTCTTTGAGTTTGATCTTGAGGTCATGCTTGTGATGGGGCACTAGGGTGTCAGCCCTTTACTTACTGAAAACATTGGCAAAGTCATGATACTCCAGAGAGATCAATCTCTTTGGGCTCAAAAGATGTGGAGTGTAGGTGGGTATTCTGAGGACAGAGTTGCAGGCTATACTGCATGGAGCCTTCTAGATGACAGGCTAGAGCAAACACAGGTGCACTTACTAGTGCAATGTGAGGAGCCTTGCAGTCAGAGAAACTTGGTGAATCAGGAGATGGAGTTTCAGTCTTGACCAAAGGGGTCAGAGGCTGTAGAGGAGAGCTCAGCTTTGTTGGCATGGACTATTGAAATACTCTGTAGGAACTTAGTAAACACTAAAGAACCTAAAGTAGTAAACATAACACTAAGTGTGCACTCTAAGCTTATGTAATAACTACCATAAATGGAATATAAACTCCAACAGTTCAATGCCACAATCAAAGGATGGATGTCTGATGCAGGGGGAGAGTACAAATCTCAAGCCTTTGACAAGTTATTGTTCAACAATGGGATTCACATCTTCCAGAGTGTTCTCTATACTCCAGAACAAAATGGGCATGCTGAAAGATTTATGTGCACTCTCATGGACAAATCTGAAGCTCTGAGACTCAAAGCCTGCTTGCCCCAATCTTGGTGGGAATTTAGCTGGGATCATGCTGTACACTTGTACAATTGTACACCTCTTAGATGTCACAACTGGTGTACCTCCTATGAGTTCCTGCACTTGCAGTCCCCAGATATAAGCCACCTATGTGTCTTTGGTTGTAGAGTGTACATTCACATCCCACAAGATGTTCACACCAATAAGTTGGCCCCTAAATCTGAACTCATGGTGTACTCAGGCATTGCACCTGGAAACACCTCTAACTTCCTATTCATGCAATCTCCTAACAATATTATTTTCATGTCTACAAATGCTCTATTTGATGAGTAATCATTCCCTAAATGTGACAAACCTCAGACATGTCACCTGCAGCCACAGGTTGCAGCCCCTCCTGAAGAAGTGGAAGTTCCTCTTCCAAATTCCATTGAATCAGCACCTCCAGCTACATCATCAAATCCACCATGTCCACCATGTCCTCATCCATCCTCTCCTAGTCCTCCTCATACTTCATTACCTAAAGGATAACATCCACCTCCTCCTACTGCACCATAAAAACAGCATGCTCCTCCTCATGCCCCTATCCCAGCTGTCCCTGCAGTCCTACAAAGACCATGCAGAGAACATCATGTCCCTCACAGACCTGACAATATATATAGTGACAACCATCCTGTACAGCAGGTCAAGGATATCAAGAGAGAATCAAAGTGGAAGATGCATGTGGAGGAATCAGATATGCCTGGTCAGTTTCCCAGCTCACCTCCCCAAGAACCTCCTCAAGAGGGTCCCTCCATAACAGCTTTTCCCCCCACAGAAGATGATTCTGAGGATAAGGTTGAGAAGCTAAGCCATGAAGGGGGATTATCTTTCCTTCAATATCTTCTCTCTAAGGTTATTGTGCACAATACCATGGATCCTAGTGCCAAACCCATACACAAATGGACATACAAGGATATACAAAACCTATCTGCTGTAGCACAAGAAGAATAGAAAGTTACATGTCGCAAGTAGCTTGAGATGTTAAAAAAACAAGATGTATTCAACATTATCAATCAACCCAAAGATTGCAAAGTCATTAAAAATCAATGGGTATTTGATGTCAAACCAGATAGACGTAAATGAGTGCAATTAGTCACAAAAGGATTTTCCCAGATTGAAGGCATTGACTTTGACCAAATCTTCTCTCCAGTTGTACAATATGAGACAGTCAGATTGATGTTGGCTCTCACTGCACTGGAATCATGGCATATGGAAGCTGTAGACATAAGATCTGCCTATCTCTATGGTGATCTAGATGAAGAGATCTACATGGAATTCCCTGAAGGCTTTAAAATCTCTGGGCTTGAAGGCAAAGTCCTTTGCCTAAAGAAAGCCCTATATGACCTTAAGCAAGCCAGATTAGCCTGGTGGAATACTCTTAATGAGTCTATGAAAGAACTTGGATTCAAGCATCTGAAATCTGATCCTGGCATTTTCTTTTACAAAAGGAAAGGCTCCCATATGGTTGTAGCTATTGTCTATGTAGATGATGCCATATTCTGTGGTCCCTCCAAGGTCATCAATGATGAGATCAAGAGACATTTTATGACAAAATGGGAATGCAGAGATCTTGGTGAAGCCAAAGAATTTCTCCACATGTGTATTAAGTGCAAAGATCATCAGATATTGGTCGATCAATGTGCATATCTTGAAAAGATCATAGAGAGATTTAGCCTAACAAATGCAAAATCCACTCCCACTCCCTTACCTCAAGGATACTATCCTCTGAAACATGATGGACCTGTTATCCCTGAACTTCAAACACAATTCCAAACAATTATTGGATCATTGCTATATCTTATGATTGGCACTCACCCAGACATCACATATGCTGTCACAGCATTATCCAAACATGCCACCAATCCTACCCAAGAGCATATAGATAAAGCACTGTACATCTGCTGCTATCTACTTGGTACTCAAAACTATGCTCTTATCTATGATGGAAAAGGATCTGATCTTATGGCCTGTACAGACTCAGATTGGACATCTGATCCCAATACCTGATGCTCTCAGACAGGCTGGTTTATCAAACTAGCTAATTGTAATTTCAGCTGGAGATTGCAACAACAAGAGTGTGTTTCCCTCTCCTCTACAGAAGCTGAGTACATTGCTCTGTCAGATTGTAGCAGACAGGTTGTTTGGATCAAACAACTACTTGGAGAACTTGGGTATAATCTTAAACCCATTCCTATCTGTGGTGATAATCAAGAATCTATATTCATGGCATCCAATCCAGTTACTGATACTTGAAACAAACATGTTAAGATCAAATGACATGTAGTAAGAGACTGGGTCAAAGATGGTACCATTGAAATCTTCTTTATTGATTGATCCTCCAATCCTGCAGACATATTCACTAAGAATCTTGGTCATATAAAGTTTGAACAATTCAGATCAAAACTAGGACTTAGAGTCTATTAGATTTCATTCTTCCTAGCCATACTCTTTACTATACTCTAATGCTTATGCACCTCAAAATCAGCAGCTTAGCAAGGGGGAGTATTGAACAAGATAGTGTATCATAGTTCATACTCCTAATTAGATAAATTAAGTAATCATACCTATAGTATAGATATTTTGAACTCCACAGCTGAGTTCCAATTAACTCTTGTCCTCAAACCTTTGTGTGCATCTATCAAACACAGCAACTCAACATAACAGTGTGTAGCAGTGTTCTATCTTGCTGAACTATTGTATGCTCAACAAGCTGTTTCCCATCCAATATGATTATCCAGAACTAAATATGAAAAGTTACCTGAAGCAATCCACAAATTCATATCTGGTTTTGTGAGTAAGACATCTATCAATGATGTTCTGGTGCATTGCAAACACAAATTATTTCATGTGATGTGGGAGATCCTGTTTGACAACAAGTTTATCAATGCCTATCAAGATGGCATTGTCATGACATGCTATGATGGCAAGAAATGTCAGGTCTTCCCTCAGATCTTCATGTACTCTGCAGATTATCCTGAAAAGTACATGTTCACTTCAATATATGTGTTGATCTGCTAACAGAATTTCCACAGGGTATTGCTCACCATAATACTGGACAAAGGACTCTACCCATGCCCTCAGTGTTTAATTCCCAAGTCTGCCTTTCATCTTCTTAGGCTTTTATCCAACCTGTCACAACAGGTTTCTATGATATGTTCATACATGCATGAGAAGGTCTTGGCTGTAAGGAATACTATTTACAAATGTGGCTCACCAATCAAAGGCACTATCCTGGAAGCATATTTGAAAGGAATGTCCCTAGTGCCCACATTTATGTGTTTGTCTGTTTCAGTTACAGAGACAGCTAATCTTTCTAGCAGAATGTGATACAAGACAAGCTTGGATTGCTGGGATGCAGTGTCTATCACATGCTTGTAGTTGATCTCCTCTGCGAATTTGAGTTGGGCATGTTCAAGTCTGTTTTTAAGCATCTCCTGCAACTCTTATATATCAGCAACCTGAGTGCAATATCAATACTGAATGATTGGTATGTGTATTCCCGTCTCAAAATATCTTTATTTACTATCAGATAGTGCCATTCTGAAAGGGCTCAATTTGCTGATTTCCAAACAGCATTTCCCAGGCCCATCAATGCACAGCTCAACATTTTGAAGATGTCCTCCAGGTTTGATACCCTATATGCACATGTAGAACCTACTCATGCAAGCACTTAGTGTGCAATTCCAGCTTTTGAGGGATTGTTCTCTGCTGAACATGATGCTGTCATACAAAACCTTCTTTTTCAACTTGCCCATTGGCATGCTCTTGCCAAACTATGACAACATACTGAAAAGTCCCTTAGTTTTCTTGACAAGGCTACTTGTTTGCTTGGACAACAACTACAACAGTTTTAGAATACTACATGCAAAGTCTTCAACACAATGGAGCTACCATCAGAGACAATTGCATGTTGGTGAAGGAAGGAATGTGAACTCAACAAGTTGAACCCTGATTCTACCACTAGTGGGACTTCTGGTGCCCACCCCAAGGGTTTCAACCTCAATACATACAAGCTACACACTCTAGAAGACTATGTGCACACAATCCACCTGTTTGAGACAACAGACTCTTACACTACCCAGATTGTAAGTTATCCTAGACTAATTATCATTTAGAGAGGATTGTAACAGTAACTTTTCTGCTATCAGGGAGAGGTCTCTCACTGGTAAATCAAGAGATTTTACCAGCGCACGAACAAGAATAATCCAGAAACACAGATCACTACACAAGAAAGATGGCTTACTCATGTTTGATGTCAGTGTGACACATACTATACCAACCCCACCAATGGATCATTCCTGTCAAATGTTTTGATATACTCAGACACAGAGGTCCCAGATGAGCTACATCACTGATTGTCAGATTTCTTGTCCAATACATTTAATTTGGCAGAGTATCCCTGCAGCTCCTCTAATGATCTAGCATTCAAGGTCAGATTCACTTCACAAAGTAATGTGTTGCATGACTAACAGTATTCAGGATTTTTATCCCAAGACTCAAGGATCATTTACTATCACAACTTTTAAAGCAAGAATATGATGGTGACAAACAATCATTCACCAGCAAACAATGAAACTCAGTCATATTCATCAATAACCTCACAAGGGTTCTTTGTCCAAAGCATTTGCAGATCAATTACACAATCTACAATATGTGCTATGAGCAGGACACACTGCATCCAGGACATGGCTCTATGCAAGCTGTGATGTTACTCTCCCAGGAGGAAGGTCCACATCCTCACCCTTTTTAGTACACTGAGGTTTTTGGCACATTTCTGATCAAGGTTAGGTACTCCAGCATTGTGCAAACAATGGACTTCCTGTGGGTTTGCTGGTTTGGCATCATGTCAGATTACCATTGGGGGTTCAAGAACACTTGTCTTCCAAAGATTAGATTCATTCCATCAGAATTGGGCACTGCCTTTGACTTTGTCAACCCATCCCTCATCCTCTGTACTTGCCACTTAATTCCAGCATTTGCAGATGGTTGTACTAACTCACTCCTCTGTCACAGCCCATCTGTTGCTCATGAAACAGGTGTTTCTGACAATTGGGAAGCCTACTATGTTAACATGTAAGTTTTGCTGCCCTACTTGCAGACTCTATGCCAACACCAACTTCACCCATCCTAGTTTTGCTGACCACAACATGTTTGCACATTATGTGGGTGTTGGCATGGGACATCATGCTCAGTACAAACTTCCAGCATCACTACACCAGGAAGATGATCAGCACTCTAGTGTAGATACTTAGGACCCTCTTGATGACAAGAATAGCAATACCAAGCAAAGCAGCTGCATCAGCTATGATCTCAGAACTGATTGCCAAAAGAATGTGATCCCTGATGAGGAACACAAGGGAAACTACTGTGACTCATTGGACAAAGAGGAAATGGTAGAAGATGAGAGTGAAGAGACAGATGAAGAAGACAAAATGGTAGAATTTCTAGGAAGTGAGGGCAGAGATACAGATGAGGAGACTGGGAGTGTCGTTGATGAGGACAAGGACAAGGACAACATTGATGAGGATTCTGACACTGCAATGTGTTCACCTTGACATCTGATGCTATCTGTTCAGCCTGGATTATTTCTAGCATGTGCATTTCAACCTTTAGTTCCAGTCACATACTGACCTATTCTAGTATATTTAACAGCTTGTCTGGACAGTCCCAGGGATGGCTGTGTTATGGGTACCCCATCATGAGGGTATGGATGTGGGTCAGCAGGACTCAGGAATCAGTGGGGGTTAGACATTGACTCACCTGATTGACACAAGCAGGCCAATATGACAAATGAACACATCATGAGAGAACAATGCACAGACACTTAGTAAAAATTTCAGTGAATGGTCACACACATGCATGTACAAGCATGAAAACTTGAGAGATTGCACCCTAAACTTTCAGCTAGAATCTCCCCTTCCTGCCACTTTTTCATTTGCTGGCACAGCACCATGGTGTTGTGAACCTAGGACACTACGAGGGCACTAGCTAGCTTGTGCACAACCACACCACCACACCTGACATGGCAGTGATATAGATGTGAGTGGAAAACACAACAATGATATCATAACAGCAAGGCATGGTGCTCATATCACTTCTAAGCCCACTGATGAGTCTGTCTGTGTCTGGGACAGCAAGAATGGCCACCTACTTGTCACCACTGGAGTTGGCATGTATAGATCTGGCAATTTGTGGTATAATCCATGCATTTCATATCATGTCTTTTTTATTTCAAGGCAGCCAGAACTTAATATTGACAACACCACACTTGGTGCATTGAATCATGGTCATCTCACAGATACAGAAGCATTACTATCCACAGCAAGACTGTCTGGGACATGGCAACAGATATGCAGGTGTGCCAACATTATTATTAAGCACCCCCCTCCTACACTGAAATATGCAACAGCGCTTGAGTGGCTTGTCAGCTGCCTATGACCTGATGTAGGTACCCTATCCCATCATCTGCACCCTCCCAATGGTCTGACTAAGGTGTCTTGCAGTGCTCCAGACTCCCTCCCCACTTCTCATGGTAGCATCCAGAAATAGGAGTGACTTAATTGGGGGGTTTGCTAGATACTGCTAGTACTACTTTGTCATATTGTTGTGGTTGAATTTACTACTTTGAGTCATTCTGTGTGTGAACTGTGAGTGGACTGTTTGGTCTGTAAGGACTGTACAGTGGATGTGTTCTGCCCCAATAAATGACATGTCTTTTTGCAGTTACTGGGCTGTGGTGCATCAGTAAATTACCAAGTTACTATTAAAATCTTTCAACATACTTTTCTCTACTTTTCATACATGGCACAAACATGGACAAAATCACTTAAATGTAGGTCACTATTCTTTAATTATCCTTTTCACTCATATTTACTATGCTTTGCATGCCTTTCCATGTCATGCTTTTGGCCATGAAATGAAGACAAATCCATTAAAAGTATCTGGCATACAACTAAAAGTAGTATCCAGTCCGCCTATAGAAAAGTAATTAGAAAGAACAAAAAGCAGGCAAACGAGTCATACAAAATTAGGGGGAAATATGAGTATTGAGGATTGAAAAAAGCAATGAAAAAGGAGAGGAGAGATGCATGGTATGGCATGAAACAAGTGATAACTAGCACAGTGTGGTTGGGCAATGAGCAGCTGATGGAATAATTGATTAGAAAGGTCACTAGAATACGAGGATCATTGTAAAAGAAAAGAAAAAGAACAAGCAAATGAAATGGCAGGAGAAAAAGTGTCCAGGTGCAATATGAGGGTATCTGATCAGTCAAACAAATGGCAGCAAGTAGCAGAGACCATAGAGTATTCTGGTGCCATGCAAGGGTATCTAGAGTAAAAGCAGTCCTCTGGTTCATTAGCAGAGCTTTTATGTCAATGTAAAGGGTGAAGGGGACAGAGGACTCACACATCTGACTCCAAGGATCTATGGACATGCCTGTGGAGTTAGAGAGAACAGGATCATCAATGGCAGTAACCAAGCATAATGCATCCAAAATAATATTCCTGAGGATGTATTCCTTTCGGGACACAATCATATCATAATAGACAATAGCTTGTCCACCCCAGTTCTGGAGCAAGAATGCCATGGCTTTTATGCTCATCTTCCCTGTCACCTTATTCAGGCTCCAGGGTTGCTTCTGGTTATGTTGGCTGCTGGTGGAGGGCCCAGCACCATTGTTGGGATTGAGCTCTGAAAGATGAAATGCTCACTCAAGCTACAATCCAGTAATCAGTTAATACACTGGAAACTAGAAATATATGTCCAAACCATAGCAGTGCAGAGTGCAAGCACACCTCTTACTCCATGATCACACTTTACTGGAAGATTGAGCCCTGGGATGTTGACCCAACCAATAGTGGAATGAAGATGGGTGAGAGCAAGAAGTTGAAGCAGAATGTGGGACTGGAAAGTGGTGTTGCTCAGTTTATATCCTGCATAAGCAAACACCTGGCCTTCTAACATCTTGGCAGGTGTCTTGCATGTGTTCTCCTAAAGGTACTTTTTTACAAGAGTGGTCATTGTATTGCCTAATGTGTTCCATCAACATGTGAGATGCTGACTGGCCTATCAAATAGAGTTCAACATATATGGTTCAAATTGTGAGGGTGACTGTGAGAATGTACTAACTTGTAGATAGCTGATCCATGTTTGACATCCTTATGACTCACATCAAACAAGGGATATATGTGTTGAATGATGGCAGCAAGAACTTGTGTAAGTTCAGCATCAGGGATGGTCCATACATTCCTCTGGTCCCTGCACTACAGAAGGAGCAAGGACAACACAATATTTGTCTACTGATCTTCTGGGTCATTCTTTATGTGTGGTGGGAGGTCATTCTTGGTAGCTCTAGACCTAGTCCCTATGTGAGCAGTGCTCTTTCCTAGCAACTTACATGACTTCCTTGAGGTTGCTGCATGTGTGCTCTCAGATGAACTGGCAACTGGGTGTTGATTGGCAGTATCAGAGTCCTGAGGGTGGGAAACCCTCCTTCCACTGCTTGCCACTCTCTTGGTCTTGATCATCTTAACCAGGGGGAGTTCAATGATACTCACAGAGGTCTATAGGGCTGGTGAGTATTTCTTTTAAGGCCTGGGAGAAAGCTGAAACTTCAATCTCAGCTGACTTGTCTTTGATATGAGGTACAGGCCTCAGGCTGGGGGTCCTCCACCATTGCATCCTCCATTTCTGTACATCTGCAGTCAGATTCTTCCTCACTGTTGCTCAGTACATCATGTTTTCACTTCATTATTTTGGGACTCAAATCATGTAGAGATTGATTACCAGTGACTGTCAAGAGTGATTCATTGTTGTCAACCTCCTCGACCAAGAGTGTGGCCAGTGCCATGCTACAAGCCAGTGGACATGACTGGTGGTAAATGAATTTAGCTGCCAGAGTACATACTTCATTATAATTAATGCTTACTCAGAACAAAGTATTCATACTTTTCACAGTGAAGCAATACTCCTCTTCTTTGCTGTCATCCAGAATCAACTTGGTTGACACTGGGCTTGGATGTCCACTGCTGACAGCCAACAACTAGTAAGTACTTGCAATGTGACAGTGCAAAATTGAATACTAATATTGTTGCTACTCTAGTCTCCTCAGTACCATCTTCATTGTCATCTAGGATCAACTCTGTTGGTACTGGACTTGGACATCCACTGCTGACAGCCAACAAGTAGTAAGTACTTGTGATGTGACAGTACAAAGTTGAACACTGACATTGTTCCTGCTCTAGCCTCTTTTGCCCTTTCTTTGGTCATCTGTGTGACAATTTCTCTAAGTGTGCATCCTCCCAAAAGGGTTATCTCCATCTTTTCAAAATGATCTGTGAGTTTGCAAGCCTACTCATAAGCACAGTTTGACCTACAAGGATAACAAGGCTGAAGAAGGTCCTGTTTGGGTGGTGATTGTGCATGTGGCACAACTGGCACTGCCACCTCTGTCTTTTTTTGTACAAGACATGGCCTTGGGTGGATAGCTGTTCTATCCTTTGTTGCCTCCTGTTGCTGCAACAGCAGGTCAGCTTGCATGGTGGAGATCCACTGGTGGGTTTTTTTCACTGTCAACTTTTTGGCTTCTTTCACCTGTCTGACTTGCTTGTTGTCAGCACATTTCTGCTCTGATGTCCACCTTGGTGCAGGCTTGTCAGGAAGCCCTGGTCAAGCAGTTGTATTGCCTGGCTGAGTGCAACATTTGTCAGGCTCAGTACTAGGCTGAGACTCAAGTAGCCTAGGATAAGCAGTTGCATTCCCAGGTCAGGTGCAACATATGCTAAGCTCAGTACTGGACTGAGACCCTAAGTCAGGTAGCCTAGGGTGAGCAGTTGCATTCCCAGGTTAGGTGCAGCACATGCTAGGCCCAGTTCCAGGCTGAGCCTCTGTGTCAGGTAGCCCAGCACTTGGATTATGAGTATGAGAATGTTGTTCTCCCCTCAAACAGCTAGAGGCAACCATGGCAAGTACAAAGAACAGAAGGACAGAAACAAGTGTAGGTGTGATAAAGAGAGAAAAAAAAAGGTGAAGTGTGTGACTCATTAGCAAAGTGTTATATCACTGAACCTTTGCCTATAACAGTGTTCAATTTATGTTCTAGACTTATGGCTCATATCCACCAGCCTGACCCTTTATGCCACTATAGCTGATTCAAACAGCTCTTTTGGAGCCCAACTTGTTTGTCTGCTATGATACCCACCTCTGAGTATGCCCAGTTGCAATACCCATGTGATGTGTCAGGTTGCAACCGTTGGTTCAAAAACCAGTCTGGTTTAACTCAACACACTCATGCCAAGCATCATCATGTGTCTATTTCACCAGTCCCAAGTCATTCCCCCTGTCATTCATCATCTCCACCACCTGAACTCCCTCATTCCCCAAACTCCCATTTATTACATTCACCTTGATACAGAGTACTTAGGCCCCACTAATGCCATCTTTTGAAACTATCACCCTATGCTGACAGATAACCAAATATCTATTTAAGCTGCTCTCAGTTTCATACTCACCAAGTTCTGTGTCAAGGCCATCCATGCAATGCTGTGGGTGACTTTTTACCATTTGGTGAACTGCCAGCACCTCAAGAGGAACACTCTGCAGACAACTGGACACCCTTCAATAATCGCCACCAATTTGAGCTGGCAAATCTTGTATACATGCAGACTCAGATGCTGGCTCACCAGATTGATACACTACTAGATATTTGGGGTGAATCCCTTTGTGATGCCAGGAGAAGACCACTCTTTCTGAGCCACAAGGATATCTACAAGACCATTGATATCATCCCACTTGGTGATGTCAAGTGGGAAAGTTTTGCTGTGAAATACACTGGTGTGCTTGAAGATGAAGAACACATTCTATGGATGGAAGATACCTATGATGTCTGGTACAGATGTCCTCTCCAGACCATACACAATATGTGCACTAATCCTGACCATGCAGGCAAGATGGATTTCAGACCATACTGGGAATATGAGACAGAATCAGGTGATCAGTGTTTTCAAGATTTTATGTCTGGCAATTGGGCCTGGGACCAAGCTATAGGTCTATCTTATGTGTTTTATGAATATATGAGGTAACCATATACTAGGATATGATCACGTGTGTTAATCCTAATTGCAAAGGGGTAGCATATGTCCCAATTATCCTTGGAAGTGACAAGACTACAGTCTCTGTCGCCATCAGCCAACATGATTATTACCTGTTGTATTTGTCACTCAGCAACCTCCACAACAGTGCTCACCACTCACACTAAAATGCCATGGTGCTTATCAGATTTCTTGCCACACCAAAAAGTAAGTTCATATGCTACATACATTATTGGAACCTGATGTACTTACATTGATAACTAGCAACCCACAGAGAAGCCAAAACTGCTCAATTTTACAAGTTTCACTGCCAGCTATTTCATGTCACATTGTCATGGATTCTTCAAGTCCTTAAACCTTATTTCAAACAGTAGGAGGTTGTCTGATGCAGTGATAACCATTACCATCAAGTGGTGTACAGCCTGGGACCATACATTGCTGACTACAAGGAACAGATCTTGTTAGCCTGTATTGTTTGTAATTGGTGTGCAAGGTGCATTTTTTTTTCTTCTTACATATGGAAATAAAGCTAACAACAAAAGGTGTCTAAGACACTGAAAGAATTTTGATGAAGGTGTTTTATAGCAATCATGCAAACATACTGAGCTACTTATTGGTGAATTGGACATTGAGGTTCTCTGGGATGAATTTGGCATTGTGGGTGATCTTGTGATATGTGTTATGCTTGGTCCAGGTAGGATGAAGTGTAGCCTCAGAAGACCTAGAGACTAAAGCTAAAAGGAGTTCTTCAACAGAACTTAATCAAGTGGGAGTCATGGGACTAAATGCTGATTAGTCATTTAGAGTCTTTAGGACTTTCTAGAGTGACCAGAGGATGAATAGTCAACTGAGTCTGAGATAACCAAAAGGCTAATGGCCAATCAGATCAAGGTATTGTTCACAAGACAGTGAACTGGATACCTGGAGGCTAGAGATTTGAAGGACAAACTACCCATTTGTAGCATGGGCAGAGGCTCAAAGAGATAAGGAGGCAATAGGAGGAAAGTCAAGTGGATTGCTAGTCTAGAGGTACAGGTGGTAACTCTGAAGAGAACTAGCTTAAAGAAAAGAGAAGAAGGAAAGAAGAGGAGGTTTATATACCTAGGGTATAGAAACCAACTGAATATGAAAGAGCTAAAGTACACAGGATCAGTCAACAAGATGACTATATGGAATGCAATGGAATCACATAGAAAGTCCAAGAAGATGGTGGAATGGATTATAATTAGAAAGTGATGATGAGTCATCAGGCTGATGACTAGGAGGAGATGAGTAATTGTAGGAAAAGAGAAGTGTCCAGAATATACTGACTAAGATAGAGGAAAGAAATCGTAACATTACTCCCACACTAGGGTCAAGACAGTGATGAAGACCTTAAAGATCAAGAAATCCCCCACCCAGAGAACCTGTCATGTTTGTGTCAGCAGTGGCATTGAAGTCCTCTTTGTAAGGGGGAGAGGGAGAACATTGGAGACATTCTACCAGAGGTCAAGGACAAGGTGGACCCTTAGAAGGGTGCATCCTGTTAGTGGTTGATTGACAATGACAAGAGGAGGAAGAGGAGCTAGGGGGTGAGTTGGAAGGTACTTGATCCGGAGTTCAACAGCGTAGGGGACAGTGGGTGGTAGTGTGGCAAGGGTGGAAACAGTGACAGAACCCACATTGGTAGTCAGGACAGTCTACCTTCCAATGACCCAATCATTGACATTGGTAGCATGTTTCATGCATGAGAGGGTGATTGTACGGCAGTGGTTCTGCACTGTTGTGGCCGGTCCACCAATTCTCCTCTTGTTGGAGGACACATTCTTTATTGGATCCCAGAGGAGAGAATGAGGCTGATGGTGTGGATGGGGTGCATACCTCAGGTGTACTGCAAGTGGGAAGGAGGGTAATGTAGGCTTGTCTTTGTTCAGCAAGTTCACAAAGGTAGCACTCTAGGTCACGAAGGAATTCTAACATGCCTAGCTGGTGCATGGCTTCAAGGAGGCTGTGGGGATGGTGGCATGGGCAGAGGGGGGTTGTACATTGTCTAAAGAGAAGAAGGCCCAATAGAGGAGGATGAGAGGGGAATTGCAATTCAGATAGGTATAAATGGGCACTGCAAGGTGGTCACAGAAAAGGTAGCAGAGGAGTTCCTCCCTTTGATTGCAGTAAAGGAGTTCCTTGAGGCATTCACCAGCAAGAGGAATGTCGGGAGTTACAACCAAGGGGTAGGACATGGGTTCCCATGCCGGTTTGTTCCATCTGGCTTCAGCAATGGTATCTGAAGGGGGAGCAGCTTTGGAAAGGGCAGTGACAGAAGTGGTGGGCAAGAAAGGAGCATCCACAAAGTGAATGGTGCAAGAGGGAGCAGTGAGAGCAAGTTCTTCTTTGGAGGAGTAGAATTCAATAGGCATGGTGGTGAGGACAGGGAGAGCAGGTTTGGCTAAGGTGATGACTGAGTAGAAGTGGTAGTTCATGTGATGGAAGGAAAGGCTTTTGGGTGGTGCCTTTTGTAGTCATCAAGAGCAGCCTTTGAATATTTGAGGTCCCACTCAGATTGCCAAGAGTCTTCTTCAGCTGTGTACCCTTTCCATTGGATCAGGTATTGCTATGACAACCGGTTACCATAATGTCTTAATATCTGCTTGATTTCATACTCTTCTTTGCCATCTATTAGTTCTGGGGGTGGAGCTGGGTAGCTCAGGCCATGAACATCATTTTCACAATAGGGTGTAAGAAGTGAGGCGTGGAAAACAGGGTGGATCTTCCAGGTACTAGGGATGCAGAGTAGGTAAGAGAGTGGAGATAGTACCTTGATGACAACAAAGGGTCCTTCTTGCTTTGGAGCAAACTTCAGGTTTGTTGGATGTTTCAGGTTCTGGGCATCTCCTTTGGTGAAGGGAGTGAACTTCTGGTGGGTACAAGAGGCCATGACTTGTCTAGCAAGTTCATAAATGGCAAGAGCTTCATTTTGAGCAGTGGCGAGGGTTTTCAGATGTTGTTCTACAGTGGGATGGTGGGATTCAGAGAGAACAGTAAGTAGGGCATGGGGTTTGTAACCATCATGAGGTAAAATGGAGATTGACTGGTAGTGGAGTGAGGGCAGTGATTGTGGGTGAACTCAGCATGGGAGAGCTTCTGTGATCAGGAAGTGGGGTTGGTGTCATAGAAGATGTGGAGATAAGTTTCAAGTTCCTGGTTCACTTGTTCAGTTTCACCATCAGTCTGAGGATGATAGGCAGTGGAGGGGGCAAGGTTGTAGTTGAGTAGTTTGCCAAGTTCTTTAGCAAATGTGAAGGCAAATTGTGGACTATGATTGAAGATGATTTTGTCATAGAGTCCAAAGCATTTGTAGACATGATGGAGGAAGAGTTCTGTGATGCCTTAGGTGGTGATGGTGTCGGTGGTAGGGATAAAAATACCCCCCTTGTAGGTGTGGTCTACCATGACCAACACAAAGTTAAAACTATTGGAAGGAGAAAGGCCAATGATGAGGTCACAGGAGATGGATTGGAAGGGACGAGTGCTGGCAGCATAAATAAGAGTAAGTGGTGGGACAGTCAGGTGTGTATTGACCTTGTTCTACTGACACACCCCACAACCTTCCACATACTTCCATATGTAATGGGCAAGACTGGGCCACCAGAATTCAGCAGAGACAAGTTGACGGGTTTTGAGATAACCAGGATAACCAGCAGATTTGTGGTCATGGCATCGTTCAAGGATTGAGTGATGGAGGGAGTCATCAGAGGGAATACAAACATGTCCCTTGTAGGTGAGGACATTGTTGGTGATTTGTCAGTCAGAGAGTTGAGAATGGAGACAGGCAGGAGATGAAGTGTCCATGAGTTGGAGATGCTGGAGCATCAAGGAGTCTGAGATGGAGGCAGAGGAGATGAGAGTGTGGAGAGTGCTATTGATGATGTTGACAACAGAGATGGAGGTAGGAGGATGACACCTTTGTTGTCAGTATTGGTGGAAGGGATGAGGTCTGGATAGCAAGAGAGGGCATCAGGGCCAGCAAGGAGTTTGCCAGGAACATGGATGAGATGAAGATCAGAGTCTTGGAGATCAAGAAGCCAATGAGCTTGCCAGTGATTAAGATTGTGAGCCTCCTTGAAATAAAGGAGGTTTTTGTGGTCGGTGAAGACCTTCACACAATGGGGAGAGCCATAGAGATAATGGCGCCAAGCTTTGAGTCCACAGATGACTGTCAGGAGTTCTCAGTCATAGATGTCATAGTTATGTTTAGCATCTCCAAATGTCTGAGAGAGATAGGAACAGGAATGCCATTCTCCATTGGTGTTGGTTTGAAGTAGGATTCCTCCTGATGCATGTTTGGAGGTGTCTGTGGCAATGACAAAGGGTTTGGCAGGGTCAGGGAGTTGAAGGACAGGCCGTGTGAGGAAGAGTTTCTTCAGGGATTGAAATGATGTTTCACAGGCAGGAGTTCATTTCCAATGGTGGTCCTTCTTGGTAAGATCAAGGAGGGGGTGAGTGATGGTGGAATAGTCAGGGATGAAACAATGGTAAAAGTTGGCAAAACCAAGAAAAGAATGGATGTCTTTGGGTTTGGATGGTATAGGCCACTTAGTGATCCTGTTGAGCTTGACAGGGTCCATAGTGAGTTGTCCAGGTTTAACAATCATGCTGAGGTATTCAACCTCAGCAGACGCGAACTGACACTTCTCTAATTTGAGATGAAGGTCAAGTTCAGTCATTTGTTGTAGGACCCATCTGGTTTGTTCAGTGTGGGTGGCATTGTCAGAGGAGAAGATAAGGAGGTCATCCATGTAAATGACAAGCCATCCTTCAGCAATCATGTCTCTGAAGGAGTCATTCATGAAACATTGGAATGTGGCAGGAGAGTTGCACATCCCAAAGAACATGACAGTGGGTTTGAAGAGATCTTAATGGGTGACAAAAGCAGCCTTCCATTGGTGTCCATCTTTAATATGGACATTGTTATAGCCCCAATGGATGTTGAACTTGGTGAAGACTTGAGTGTCTCAGAGTTTATCAATAAGGTTGGAGATGAGGGGGAGAGGGTAGGCATCATGAACAGTGTGTTCATTGAGGTACCTATAGTCCTGACAAGGATGAAGCTTGCCATCTTTCTTTTTGACAAAGAAGAAAGGCAATGCTTGTGGAGAGGAGGGACAGATTTTGCCTGAAGTGAGGTTTTCATCAATAAAATCATCGGCTGCCTTTTTCTCATCAGGAGAAAGAGGATAGAGTTTGCCAATCTTTGGGGTAAACTCATCTTTGAGGTTGATCTCATGGTCATAGGGGTGAGTGGGAGGAATGTGGTCTGTGGTTTCCTTAGAGAAGACTTGAGCAAAGTTAGTGTATTCTGAAGGGAGGGTGACTTTGGGTTTGGCCAGTTTGGCAGCCATGGCAAGTTCAGTAGCCGTGGTGAGTTTAACAACTACAGGGGAGTTGATTAGGAAACATTTGACATCTCCCCTAATGATTCAATGGATGGTCCTGTTGGTTAAGGTGCAGTCTATGTAGGCAGATTCTTCTTCATAGTCAAGGAATTCAAAGAGGCAAGAGTCATAGACAGTTGAGATGTTGTGATGATCTGGGATGGAGCAGGAGATTCTAGGTCATACGAAGTAGGAGTTGTGTCTGTCCATGTCTGCTGCAAAGTTAGTGTAGAGTTCTTTGGACTGATCAGTAGCTTCCAAGATGGAGAATCCCTTTAAGTTTGACAGGATCCATTGCCAATCTTCCCGGTTGGGCAATCATGCTGAGGAATTCTACTTGGTCAACGTCGAACTTACACTTTTCCAATTTTAAGTGAAGGTCAAGGTCCTTCATACATTGAAGAACCCTTTTGGTCCTTTCTTCATGGGTCTGCTGGTCTGGGGAAAAGATCAATAAGTTGTCCATGTAGATCACCAGCCATCCTTCGGTGATCAGATCTCGGAATGAGTCATTCATAAATTGCTGAAAAGTTGGTGGTGAGTTTGTTGGTCCAAAGAACATAACCATTGGTTCAAAGAGCCCTCAATGGGTGATAAAAGCAGCTTTCCATTGATCGCCGTCCTTTATTTGTACATTATTATACCCCCATCGTACGTCGAATTTGGTGAATATCTTGGCCCCTTGTAGTTTGTCTGTCAAGTTGGAGATCAGTGGGAGGGGATAAGCATCCCTTACAGTATGTTTGTTGAGATATTGATAATCTTGACACGGTCGAAGGCCTCCATCCTTCTTTTTGACAAAGAGGAAGGGTGATGCTTGGGGGGAGTTGGACAGTCGAATCTTTCCTGAAGTTAGGTTTTTGTCAATAAAATTGTCAGCTACGGTTCGTTCATCAGGAGATAGAGGGTAAATTTTTGATACTTTTGGGATGAATGTATCATCGAGGTTTATTGGATGATCGTATGGTCTAGAGGGGGGAACATGGTCAGTGGCTTCTTTGGTGAAAACTTCTCTGTATGCTTCATATTGTGGTGGAAGTTCAACCACTATCTTGTCTGCATCCATGGCTAATTGAGTAGATGTCGTAGTCTTTCTTACAATTCGTTCCAATTGCAGGGTGGTTGGAGCATTGGGGAAATATCTGGTGGCTGACTTTTGAATCCTGTTGATGGTGTAAGTATAGTAGGCTCGTTTAGTATACTTTTCGGCCATTTCATAATTGATGTAATTTATCACCACTTCCTGTTCTTCTTTTTCAGCAAAATAGTGTTTCATTGGCAGTGGAGGTGGTTTTCCTTTAGAGAGGTACGAGGTGTGGGATCCTTGATGTGCTAGGTAGAGATCTAGGGATTGATCCTTTTTTGAATTAATTTCTACTGTCTGTTTCTTCCAGTCTATTTTCAGTTGGGTGGCTTCAAACTAAGGTATGCCTAGGATGACATTTTCCCTTCCGCATTGCATCACATGGAATGTCACCTTTTGAGATGTAGAGCCTATCTGGATATAAAGGGTAGACATGAAGCATATAGGTCCTTGTTTGTTCATGGAATGGTCGGCATTTTGGATGGTGATAGGTTCGTTGAGTCGTGTGGTAGGGAGCTTATGTTTTTGTACAAAGTCCCAGTCTATACAAGAGATGTCAGCTCCAGAGTCAATAAGAGCTGCAGTGTTGATGGTTTTCAAAGTGGCTCCTGCTTTGATTACTTGGATGGGAAGGGTGAGGGCATGAGTAGCATTCTTGGCAATAATTACAGGAGCACACAGTATGGAGGGAGGAACTGACATTGACTCCAGTCCTCCATTTAAAAATCCAATCAATTGTCCTTGATAATTCAGGAAAGGAAAGCGGCGTCGTCTTCATCCTGGACTTCTTCAATTTTTGCTACTCCTTCCTCTTTTCCTACTGCTTTTACCTTTCGTTCCTCTGTCTTCTTCGCCAGTCCTGGATGACCAGGACAGTCCCTGGCAAGGCCAGGCTTATCGCATTTGAAACAGAGTCCTTTCTTCATCCTCTCCTCTCGCTCTGAAGGGGAGAGTCATACAGCATCGACATCTATTGCGTTTGGGTCTCATACCTTTGGCATAGTTGCGAATCGAGCGTGGGTTTGCGATGAGGGGTGGTTACCTCTGGTTCAGGATACAATAGTTTGAGATCTGTTCCAGTTATTGTGCAAAAGTTCCACCTTCTTGCACCAATTGTCGAGCATAGCAGGGACAGTCTCAGATTGATAAATGCGTTGCATAAGGGCAGGTTGGAGTCCTTCCGTGAAGAGCCTACAGAGGACCATCTGATCACTAAGTTCAGCCCGTGTCACCAGTGAGCAGAAAGAGGCGATATAGCTGAGGACGTCCTCCTTTTGTGCCAGTCCTTGAAGCTGGTGAAGTGTGTTGCCTTTGATGTTGGTGGTCTGAAACATACTCCCAAGTGTCTTAAGGAAATCCTGCCAGGTCCTGAAGGACTGGTTCTTCATCACTTCTTTGATAAAGGAAGAGGCCCATTCGAGAGCTACTCCCTTTTTGCAATACGAGAGGGTTAACGCAATTTTCTTTTCGTCATCTGAATAGATGTGTCCATTGATCATGAGATAGAGGAGAATGGAGTTCATCCAAGGGCAGAATTTAGTCTCTGTTCTGTCAAAGTCATTGGGTTTGGCTAGGGAGAGCTTCTTCCCAGGGGATGTCATGGTTGTCGGTTGAGAGGTAGTCTGGGGAAGGATGGTGGTTGATGGATTGGTAGATTGGGAGGAAGGAGCTACTCCAGTCATGGGGTTGGTTCCAGATGGTCCAGACATAGTGGTAGGTGGTGGTGTGGAAGGTGATGACATTCTAGGTGGTGTGGAGAGGAGAGGGTTCTGGGGGGGAGGTGGTCTGGAAGTTTTCAGTCCCTTTTGGTAGGGATTGGCCCACAGTGGATTCAGGTTCGGTTTTGAAATCTTGGTAGTCCTTGCGGAGGCAAGAGTTCAGATGGAAAGCTAGATCTTTTGTTATGCTTGTACTGGGTAGATCCAAGTCATGGCCTCAAAGAACAGCAAGTTCGGGGGTTCGAGTGAAGCAAGAAGTCAAATCAGACAAACTGAGGTGACAAGTTCCACAAATCAGGTATGATTGAGGAGATCTAGCTTAGAGAATACAAGTACGCTACTGATGGCTTTATATACCCTTGAGGTAGGATGAGAAAAGCGGAAGGGGAACTCCTTGGGCAGCCATCAGTACAGTAAAGCACAGTCTGCAGTCAGAACAGGAATCCACAGTAAGGGGATTCCACAGTATCAAATGATGAAGGTGAAATGTGAAGGCTATGGGGGATAGATGCGATGACGAGGGATGAGTCAGAGTATCTAAGTCATCGAGAAGAGAAAAAGCTGTCCTTGGTCAAGTGATAACATACATCCAATAGAAGAAGAAAAATAGCGCAATGAGTACGAAAGGAATGAAACAAAGGGTAGCCTGTCCACAGATCAAGGCGAGTTGTAACAGACTTTGTGTCAGACACAGATTGGCACAACTCCTACTTCATATGACCAGGGATCTTGCAATCCATCTCTGATCACCACAATGTCTCCGCCATCTACGACTCTCGCCTCTTTGAATATCTTGACTATGAAGAGGAATCTGCCTACATCGACTGAGCTGTAACCAACAGAGTCATTCATTGCATCATCCAAGGAGACATCAAATGTTTCCTAGTCAACTCTCCTGTAGTCGCCAAACTTACCACAGCTACTGAACTTGCCATGGCCGCTGAACTGGCCAAACCCAAAGTCACCCTTCACCCCAAATATGTAGACTTTGCCCAAGTCTTCTCTAAGGAAGCTACCGACCACATTCTTCCCACTCGTCCCTATGACTATGAAATCAATCTCAAAGACAAGTTCACCCCCAAAATCGGCAAGCTCTATCCCCTATCTCCTAATGAGAGGAAAGCTGCCAATGAATTCATCAACAAAAACCTTGCCTCTGGCAAAATTCACCCCTCCTCCTCTCCTCAAGCATCCCCTTTCTTCTTCATCAAAAAGAAGGATGGCAAACTTCGCCCTTGCCAAGACTACCATTACCTAAATGAACATACCATTTGTGATGCTTACTCACTTCCTTTCATCTCCGACCTCATTAACAAACTTTGCGATGCCTACGTCTTCACTAAGTTCGATGTCCGATGAGGCTACAACAATGTCCAAATCAAAGATGGACACCAGTGGAAGGCTGCCTTTGTTACCCATTGAGGCTTATTTGAACCTACCATCATGTTCTTTGGGATGTGCAACTTCCCCGCCATGTTCCAGCGATTTATGAACGACTCCTTCAGAGACATGATCACCAAGGGATGGCTCATCATCTACATGGATGACTTACTCATCTTCTCTCCTGACAAAGCGACGCACACTGAACAGACCAAACAAGTCCTCCAACAAATGACTGAACTTGACCTTCATCTCAAGCTTGAGAAATGTCAGTTTGCTTCAACTGAGGTTGAATACCTCAGGATGATCATCAAACCAGGTCAACTTGCCATGGATCCAGTTAAACTTGATGGTATCACCAAATGGCCTACCTCATCCAAGCCCAAAGATGTTCAGTCATTCCTTGGATTTGCCAACTTTTACCATCGCTTCATCCCTGACTAC